>VMKM01001807.1:0-109960 GCA_008360985.2 Macquaria ambigua | reverse complement strand
TGATTCACACACAAGCTCCTAGCTGAATTATCAAGTATTATCAAGTACAGGACACACACACACACACACACACACACACACACACACACACACACACACACACACAAACCTGAAGTTTTGAAAATGTTTGAAAACAATTTCTCTGGCTTTTAATTTTACCCCGGATTCCTCCCAGCTGATTCAGCAAGAACCTTTTCACCTTTGATAACATATTATGATCATCAATATAGGGGCTTAGGTATATACAGTTTATCTATATATATATGAATCAGCATAGTTCCATTTATTTGATCCAAGATTAAATTGGTAAGTGCAATAGATTGTAGAGGATTCCTAAAATGAGTTATTTTATTAAGTATAATACAGTATACACTGGTTGTCTGTTGGACATCTTGTGAGCCTCTTTGATTGGCTTTCCCAAAAGTAAAAAAAAAAAAAGATTTTACATCAGTTGATTTTACATTAATTGTTGCACTGACAGCCCATATAAAGGGCAGTGGCTGTTGTTCGGCACTGGAAAAGTGGGACGATGCAACCACTGCAGATAGCAGTTCATGTAAAAAAAAAAAAAAGGTATAATTTGATTGAAAAATTAGAATAAAACAGTAGCCAAAAACAGATCAACAGTAGACGATCAACAAACAGCTTAAAGCTGAAATAACTCAACAAATAAAACACACAGTCTCATAGCAGACTACCACCTTCTCTCCTCTTGGCAGTTTACCCTCTCAATGGCAACACATACTGGTATCCGCACTCACTTTATTTGTCCCATTTGTGTTTCTGTTCCATTTTGTAAAATGTTATTTGCTCCCCTTAACCACTTGACATAATAACAATGATGCACACCTGTTTTCACCATCGGCAACACCACAAGCAGAATAGAACTTTACACTATACACACACATTTGACTATTATTACCTGTGATTTCTTGGAGTGAAGAAGGCTTATAGCAGGGATGGAAATTAGCACTAGCCACCAGCCAAATATGAAAGTGAACATTTATCTGTCAGAGGCTGGTAGATGTTCACATTTTAAAAAGTTAATTTCCCACCCTGCTTATGGTGTTTCATGTTTTTATTTTCACTCCAACAAATGGGAGAAACACTGAATCCATTTGAAACCATCCAACCATCCAATCCATTTTTGGCATGAAAATGCAAAGATACTGAGGAAATCAACACAATTGTCCTATCAAGTCAATGACCTGGCTGGATGCTAGCAAACATACATAATGTTTTCATAGGAGGGAAGGACACTTTTGCTGCTTGCTACACATTAGCTCTCAAATTGCAAATTACTTACTTTAGACTTGAATTACAACATCTTTAAATACAAACTTGACTTGGACTTGCTGACAATTCCTTATAACAATTAGAGTCCTTAAAAGGACTACTAACATTTCTTCTGATGCAGATTAGTTTAGATTTTTCCCACCTTGCCTAATCTCTTAATGCATCAGTGTACTGCTGCCAGCTGTGTGTGATGCTGAATCACAACACAACAAGCTGAGTCAGTCTCAGAGCAGTTCCATGAGACCTGTACTGTACCATACTTTATAAAACAAGACAAGAAATGCTGCGTGATTAGACCTATTTTTATTGAAGAATAGCACTGCTAATGAAGCTCTGCTAACTTGGTGACAAACACACTGCATTTCCTATAACTTCTTCACAATAAAAGCATCCCGTCAGTTCGCCTATTTAAAGCAGCAACAGCAGGTAAGGTTCGGTTTGCATCAACAGTAACTTAGCACAGCTCCAATATGGCTGAAAAGATCAGTAAGCAGTAAAATAAGGCTGATATCTGAAAGTACAAGCAGGAACTCGAGTGAAAATAAACTCCAAACCACAGAGATTCAGGTACAAGATGCAGTTTTCAACACTCTGTGCTTTCGGGTCAGCATCACTGCCTACAATTATGTGGGCGTCTGTGGCTCAGGAGGTAGAGCGGGTCATCCATTAATCTCAGGGTTAGTGGTTCAGTTCTTGGCTCTTCCTGTCCACATGTTGAAGCGTCAGTGTTAGCTAGCTAACCGTGACAAAACATGTTTGTCTCTACCTGAGGATGTGTCGTGATTGACATGATGATATTCAAATATAACTGGTTGTTGAAATTATGCATTTTAATTTGACGTTTTTTATTTATGTGAATTCTTGAGCACATTTAGATATAAAAAAAAAAAAAAATTAAAATAAAAAACAACTTACAAGCTTTGTAAATTACCAAAAACATTTTTTTTCATTTTAATAGCCATTTGGCAGTACTGCCTCGGCAGCCCACTAGCTGGTGCTCTGATCTCTGAGAATGGCTATCTTAGAGGACCAGTGAACCGTGTCCTCTGTCGGTTTTGTTCCTTCTCTCTGTTGTTCCACAGTGTTCCTTCTTGGGTCCCCTGGGCCAGATCTGTTAGCCATATAGGCAGCAGGGAGAGGACCCAAATGCAGAAAGTAGAGACAGCAGATGAAAAAAGGGTTTTATTAAATGACCAAAAAAACACCTACGAAGAGGTAGCATGGACACCAGGAACACAGGGAAACACCAGGAACATGACACAGAGAGACTCAGAAAACCACAAACCACAATGAACCAACAAGGAACAAAGACAGGGGACCAGTATATATAGGGAAGGAGACAACGAGGGAAGCAGACACAGGTGGGTAACAAGACACAGGTGAAACAATCAAAACAGGCGGGAAAAGAACAAAGACAGGAAGTAAATAATACACAAAAGACAAGACCAGGGAACTTCAAAATAAAACAGGAAACATAGTCCACACAAACGTCCTTTGGATCATGACAAGATCCTCTGTTTGATATGACTGTTAACATTTCTTGTCAGAAAGTCAATCAGACGACTACAAAGAAATGCAAAATGACCACTAACAGATGCAAAATTATTTGTGCCTAAATCTTTGCTGTTATGTGTAAGGGGCCTTTTACGTGTTTGTGCCCAGGGGCCCTTCGTCTCATAATCCGTCCATGCTCCCTGGCTGTCTTCCACTCTCTCTCACCTCCACACTGTTTCTATTCAACTATCTCCCCTTTCCCTCTCTCTCCCTCCACTCCCTCCTGTGGGATCGCAGATGTACACAATGTGGCGATCAGCAATGTGGGCATGCATTAATTTCACCGCTGAATAAGTAAGTGGCATTTTATTGAGAGGCGAGACATAGTGAAGAGACTGTTGGCATTGTTACTGTATTGGCATCTTAAAAAGATTAATTGTGCCCAAGGTGGTTTCCAATTGGTAAACAATTATTATAATTCTGCAAGCTTCATGTATAATTAATGAGCGGATTAAACGGCTGATGCAAGGCCTCCGTTTCCTTTGCTGGGGGAGGCGATATAGGAGCCTTTTGCAGGTTACAGTAGGTAAACTACTTCACATCCAACTCATCTCAAGAGCACTTTTAATGTCAAGTGGCACAACACAGTTTATACTGTATACACTGGGAAGAATATGAGCAGGGAGAGGGTTAAGTAAAAAAGCATAATGCACTAAAGCACATCATCAAATACAAAGACAGCACAAACCAAGGAAGTGAATAAACCATACCACTCAGACACAGCTTTTAAAAGGGAGGTAAGTGAGGGTGTCACTGCCTCCTAGAGCAAAAAACTATACAGTGTAATATATACCTGTGAGAACAGTGTACAGGAATGAAAAGTAATGAAAAGGTGGTGAACCATTGTCAGCACAAAATGTATTAAACAGGCTATGTTTTTTAGTCTTAAATATTAGGCATTAAACAAACAGCCCTCAATCAGGACCATATAGTACATATCATGGTTCTTTGATTTTACATTGTTTGTATTGAATTAAAGAGACCTTTCTCTGGTGAAGTAGATTTACTTTTAGTTAAGTTACTTTACAGCCGCCTTATGTAAATGTCCAAATGGATGGACGTTAAAGGTGGGGGAGGCAGTATTTTTTGGCATCATTGGGCAAAGTGAGAAAAATTCTACTTCTGTCCCTCCTCTTGTCTCTATTTTCAGGCTTTAGAAAATCTAGCCTGTGACGGGAGACTTTGGCCAATCACAGGTCATTTCAGAGAGAGGGTGCATTCCTATTGGCTGTTCTACAAATACAGATGCGCGAGCATGTCCCTTAAGATGGTGAAAGCCTCCACACAGAGCTTCAGCTCATTATGTTCGATGCCATCGCTCATATTGATGAGTGGCAGTGAGGAATAACTTTTGAAGGGGGACAATGGTGTGTGTGTGTGTGTGTGTGTGTGTGTGTGTGTATAGCCTCTCATCCCGCTGTTAGACAGTGTTGCAGCTGCCTCTGAAGCCTGGGGCACTCTGCGAAGCGCTGGAGGGGTGTCTTTGAGAAGACAAGTCGCGGTGAGAGGGACCGGGGTCTCGGTGAGGCTCACGCCGTGGAGAGCGAGCCCTACAAGGCATGAGGTTTCAAATCAAATGCTGAATATTGTTCTGAGAGTCAGTTTAATAGCCTCAGTTTGGAGGGGTTTTCAATCACACATTTTAATAGCAGAAGCCTCTATACAAATTTTGATCAAAGCAAAGACTATTTAAAATCATTAAAACATACATTTCAAGTCATTGCTAGTGAGACTTGGTTAAGAAATGAAAAGGGTGCTGATTTTGTGTATAACATTTGATAGAACATTTTTAGTGTAAACCGGATAAATAAAAATTGTGGTGGCGTTGCATTTTATGTACAGAAAGATTTTCATCGTAAGGTAATTGATAGTACAATTGTTGATGATATCATGGAGAGTTTGGCAATTCAAATTAATTCATACTAAATTTAAGAGTATCATTTTGAGTTGCATATACAGAACACCTGGTTCTTGCATTGATCAATTTATCAATACCACAGTTGATATTTTTGGGAAAGTATGTGATAAGAAGTCACTCTTTGTGTGTGGTGACTTTAATATTAATTGTTAAAATGGAATGAACATAAACTAACAACAGACTTCTGTAATGCAATGTTTAGTTTTGGTCTTTGGCCTCTTATTGACAAACCTAATAGGACAACTAAAGAAAGTGCCACACTTATTGATAACATTTTTACCAATATTCATGACCAAGCGGTTTGCTTTTAAGTGATATCAGTGATCATCTTCCTATTTTTGTGATCTTACATAATTTTAAAGTTAAATGTTCAGTTGGTGTAAGTGAGTCTTTCTGTAAATTAGTAAGAATAAGCACACCAGAAAGAAGTGAGGCCTTAAAAATGGACCTTACTAATTATAACTGGGATGATGTGTATGTTGATGTTCCTTATCAGGCCTACAATGCTTTTATGTTTACATTCTTAGAGTTATAATAAACACTGTCCTATTAGAAAGTGCTGTGTTGTTATAAATCTGAATTTCCAAGTTACTTTTTGAATAGCTCTGATGCTACAGTGGACAATTTAAAAAACATTGTTGATGATTTCGGTGATTATTTTGTGAGTGTTGGCACTACTTTGGCCAAAAGAATTGCTGTTCCTGATGATGAAAATATTTGTTTAATAATTTGATTATTGATTATGATTATTATTTGAAATATCAGTTCTACGTTCCTTTGTGGGGTAAATGAAACTGATTTTGAATTCACTGATATAAATTCCATTGACATGGTAATAATTAAAAAAGTAATTGATTCTATTGTAAGATCTCTGACCTTGTATGTAATCAGTCTTTTCAGAGAAGTGTTTTTTTTCTAATAATGTGTAATTAACAAAGGTAATTCCAATATTTAAAAATGAAGATAAGCACCACATGTTTTCCCTAAATTTATGTTTTTTGGAAATGAAAAGAAATTGATGGGGATATTAACTTAAACTGTGTGGAATTGTGGGGGTCTTTCAAACGACTGTAAATTCAATAGTTTTACTACAAAAACGAGCCATACATATTATTAATAAGGCTGGTTATTATGATCACACTAATCCACTGTTTATAAATTCTCATGTTATGAAATTTAAGGATTGGTATATTATAAAATAATGCAAATAATGTTCAGAGATAAATTAAAGTCACTCCCAGACTGTGTACAAACATTTTTTCAATATGGGAGAGCAGATATGATTTGAGAAGTGTTTGTAAGTTTACAGTACAAAAAGCTAAAATAAGGATTAAAATTAGATATTTCTCTTGTTGGGGTTAAATTATGAAACAATGCTAATATAAATTTCAAAGTTTGTAATTTGCTTTTGGTTTAAAAAGGAATGGTTTACAAAGCCATTTTTGAGTAGTTTTTTTCTGAAGGGTAGCTTAAATTGATAAGAATGTAGGTTAGGTATATATATAAGCATTTTGCTTCTGCCTGAGCCTGTTCAGTCACTATTTAATACATAGACTGTTGAGTTTGTTTATACTGTTTATATTGTTTATACTTACTGTACTGTGTATGATGACTGAATAAAAATACTACAAATACTACTACTACTACTACTACAAATGTTTTGGCAAACAGTTACCTATTTATACACCCAGCAGACATAGACATGTCATGTTACTGGCCACCTGATTAATGTAAGTCCAATATTCACTCCAACATTCACCTGTCTGCTGTTTGGTGCTGAGCGGATTAAAAGGGTCAAAGGTCAGTGTCTTGCCCAAGGACTCTTCAACATGTGGACAGGAGGAGGTGGGGATCAAACCGCTAACCCTATGATCAGAGAGAACCCAAGAGAACCACATCAATCTTGAGGAATATACATCATCAGTGACATCATACATCAGCAAATGTGTTGATGTGGTGATCACAAAAACAAAAAAATCATTCCCCATTCAGAAATCCTGGATGAATGGAGAGGTAAGGGCCCTATCCAGAGCCAAAAAAGCTTCTGTTTGGTCAGGTGACAAGGAAGTTTACAGCACTGCCAGAGCAAGACTGAAAGCTGGCATCAAGGAGGCAAAGAGGAGGCATCAGGAGAGACTGGAGAGTGACCTCAACACCAACAACACCAAAGACATGCGGCAGGTGATCCAGACCATCACAGGCTACAAAAGCAGGAGCACTGCCATCATGTGTGATGCCTTGTTGCCAGATGAGCTTAACACCTTTTATGCTCACTTTGATCTCCTCAACAAAGAGTCAGCTGCAAAGTCTACTCCGCCACTGTCAGTATCCACAGCAGATGTGAGAAAAACCCTGCTGAGAGTGAATGTGAGTAAAGCTGCTGGCCCTGAACATCCCTGGCCGTGTGCTAAGAACATGTGGCAACCAGCTAGTCGATGTCATTACTGACATTTTTAACATATCAGTGTCACAGGAGAGTGTTCCCACCTGCTTTAAGACAGCCACCATTGTCCCTGTGCCTAAAAAGCCTGCAGTGTCTAGTCTAAATGACACTCACCCCCATTCTGATGAAGTGCTTTGAAAAACTGGTTCTCCAGCACATCAAAAACAATATCCCAGCCAGCCTGGACCAACAACCTTCTAGGGTGGTACACAGAGAACAACCTACTGCTCAACATCAGCAAAACCAAGGAGCTAATCGTTAATTAAGGAGGATTAATTAGGATGTGCACGGCCCAGGACAGGAGGGCTCTGCAGCAGGTGATTAAAACCACCAGAACCTCACTGACCAATCCATCTACCCAGCATCAGTGATATCGGTGAGGTGAGGTGTCTGCACAGAGCCCAAAGGATACTAAAAGACAACACCCACCCCAGCCACAGCCTGTTCACCCTGCTGCCGTCTGGCAAGCGATACAGAAGTATCCGCTGCCGTACCACCAGACTACAGAGCAGCAGCTTTCATCAGACCATGAGACTCCTCAACTATTTTCTGCACTCCACCATAAATAAATGACATGGAACTTTCTGTTATGCTGGTTTTTGCACATTACCATACCATATATACATACATACATACATACATACATAACTGTATATATTTGTATTGTATGTATTCTAATTTAAAATATTTGTATATATGTTCTCTGTGTGTAGCGTGAAGGAGGCTAAAACTTTAATTTCATTGTGTAAACCTGTGTTGTAAAGTGACAAATAAATAAACCTTGAACTTCGACGGACCATTTTCTCAGTTAACTACAACTCCCAAGGTGCATTTTGGTTAGGGGAATCCAATCATGGAGCTTAAATTCTGTTGTGTGCACTGCTAATGGTGGGCTAATGTGTAAGTTTACACTATGTAAAAACCTGATAAACAATCAAGTTTTTACATAGATTAAATAAGTTCATTTTCAGATTCTGGGGCAATGATGGATAAATTCAGCAACTATGGCATTGTGGAGTTTAGTTCCCAATTACAAGGGATGTCTTCAAATTGCTTGTTGGATCTGATCAAAGGGTCCAAACCCCCAAATTATTCAGTTTATAATTATTTGAAATAAGGAAAAGCAGCAAATCCTCATCTTTGAGAAGCTAGAACCAGACAATTTCTGGCATTGTTTCTGGATAACGTAGTCAAATTATTCATTGATTATCAAAAATGTCTGTTTCTCTGAATTGTTCAGCACTAGCTATGAGTCTTGCCACTGACTGGCTTTTTCTCCATAGCAACATTGGGAGGCTCATCAGTATCGTGGTATTTAGAGCTATTTGCCAGACCAAACTGACAGGAAAACAAAAAACAAAGCTGAAATAATTCAAACTGGTTGCCGTAATAAACCTGTGGTATCTCTAAGTTATCCAGGGGACAGCTGTGTTTCTATGTTGAGGAATATTATAAACTTTAAAATGTGAATTTACAGTGGGGATAAATAACTCTGGAACCAGCAGCTCCTTACACACATCTTTACACAGGCTGCAACAACCAATCACAAAAGGGATAAAATCACAGGAACACCAACAATAAGACATCCAATAATCAATCTAAATACATACACAATAAATATATAAATAAATACAATGAAAATGAGGAAAAAACAGGGGGATAGGGTCTCCCCTGTTTTATGATGTGACAATGTTATGGTTAAATAACTACAAAAATGTATGGGGCTGTTGTTGTCTTGTGTCACTTCTCTCTGACTAGCACTGGTTTAGAACAGGTTCTGCTGAACTGGAACTCGCAGGGGTTTAAAATGCAGCTGCATGCTAAGTTGAACCCGATTGCTCTGTCACAATGAGCACAGATTCAGCTGAACTGCAGATAAACTGGATGTATGATGAAGTTGCCTCATAAGGTCTGCCCCACACAGATTATTAAAAGGAACAAGAAATTGGTGATCAAGGGACTTGGTTTCAGATTTTCCAGTTCAGCTGAACTGCTGTGGAAAGATTTTAAATATACTACTGGAACAATATACAGTGCATATCTCATCATTTATAGTGTAGCTGCATTTTTTTCAAAGATATTTTTGGGCAGTTTTCCCTTTAATTGATAGTGTATAGTCGAAAGGCAGACAGAAACGCACGTGTGTGTGTGTGTGTGTGTGTGTCTGTGTGTGTTTTGTCCCTGCACTAAGAACTCAGGACTCAGTCTTACTTACCACAGTATCTGTAAAATATATTAGTTTACATTTAAATTTCAGTGTGAAATTGGTCTTAAAATACATCACCAAAATACCTATTAAGGCCTTGGCCAATCAGAGGACACCAATAATTGCTGTATCCAGTTTATTCCAGCTTCATACTCTGTAGCAGTCAGTGTGTTGCTGATAGTTCACCACACCAAAGCGGGTTGCCTCATTGGCAGGATATATTTTATCTCCTTTCCAATAATTCCATCCTGGATTCCTTGTATTTATAGACTTGAGTGGACAGAGAGATCCTGCGCATCCATGAGACTGTAAATCTTCACAAATAAGGTCTGAGCCTCCATGGATCGGACTTGTTTGTCCAGCACACCCCACAGATGCTCGATTGGATTGAGATCTGGGGAATCTGGAGGCCAAGTCAACACCTTGAACTCGTTGTCGTGTTCCTCAAACCATTCCTGAACCATTTTTGCAGTGTGGCAGGGCGCATTATCCTGCTGAAAGAGGACACTGCCATTAGGGAATACCGTTTCCATGAAGGGGTGTACTTGGTCTGCAACAATGTTTAGGTAGGTGGTACGTGTCAAAGTAACATCCACATGAATGGCAGGACCAAGGTTTCCCAGCAGAACATTGCCCAAAGCATCACACTGCCTCCGCCGGCTTGCCTTCTTCCCATAGTGCATCCTGGTGCCATGTCTTCCCCAGGTAAGCGACGGACACGCACCTGGCCATCCACATGATGTAAAAGAAAACGTGATTCATCAGACCAGGCCACCTTCTTCCATTGCTCTGTGGTCCAGTTCTGATGCTCATGTGTCCATTGTAGGCGCTTTCGGAGGTGGACAGGGGTCAGCATGGGCACCCTGACCCGTCTGCGGCTATGCAGCCCCATACGCAACAAACTGCGATGCACTGTGTGTTCTGACACCTTTCTATCAGAACCAGCAATTTGAGCTACAGTAGCTCTTCTGTTGGATTGGACCACACAGGCCAACCTTCGCTCCCCACATGCATCAGTGAGCCTTGACCCTGTCGCCGGTTCACCGGTTTTCCTTCCTTGGACCACTTTTGGTAGGTACTGACCACTGCAGACCGAGAACACCCCACAAGAGCTGCAGTTTTGGAGATGCTCTGACCCAGTCGTCTAGCCATCACAATTTGGCCCTTGTCAAAGTCGCTCACATCCTTACGCTTGCCCATTTCTCCTGCTTCCAACACATCAACTTCGAGGACAAAATGTTCACTTGCTGCCTAATATATCCCACCCACTGACAGGTGCCATTGTAACGAGATAATCAATGTTCTTCACTTCACCTGTCAGTGGTCATAATGTTATGGCTGATTGGTGTATTATGTTACTGTTGTCGATATTACACATCAGTTGAATTTATATTTTCTGTTCAGTGTCATTATATGGTAGTTTCATGTAGGTGGAATAGTGGTAAATTGAATAATTAGTATGATTATCAATGCATGTTTTTCCTACTTTTGATTATGCTGCAGAAACCACGTCAGATCACAGATATTGATCTGAACTCAGTCTAATACATAGTGGCTCGCATTATATGTGTGTGGTAGTTAATAAAACACCATGTGAGGACATTGTCTCCAATTCTTACTGGACTATCTGTGGTGATTGCAAATTTATTTAAGCAACTACACCTATGGATTCTTTGTTAAATAGGAGGTCTTAAGCTTGGGCTTACGCAACCAACACCTTTTCTGTCACAATCAATGATTTTTTTTTCTGTGACTCTATAGCCTCAGGTAAGTGAACAGTTGAACCGGAACACCATTAAAATGTAATTACACAATTACAATAGTTTGACACTTGCCAGTATGATTGTGTTGCCTTTGTGACATCATACACGGTGAAAGATTTGAACTTTTGGAAAATGTATAAAATTATCTGAGCTGTAGAAATCTGCCCTTATACTGAACTCTATGACCTTAAACTCTGTTTAACCCAACAAGTCCTCCAAATTTAATGACAACATACGTCATTTGTAACCGCACTCCAGAACAACAAATATAAGGGTTTTTTGATCTGACACCCCCATCAGCAGGACGACATTGTTTGTCTGTGCCTTCCAAAAACGTTACAAATCATTCTAACCGTTTAAGCCATTTCATGATGAATAACGCTATGGTTGTTGGGTTAAAATTACTACTTCGTTAAGGTTAGGGGACCTTCGTTGTCATGGTTAACAGAAACCAATGTTGACAGTTGGTTGGAAATGGGAAATAAACAGAGGTCTCCCGAGTTAAAGTCTGATGTTTTTTTGACCCATCATCCACCACGACCTCCACCCTTCGCTGACTTTTTCGCTCTATAATAATGTCACACTACTTCCTCCGTTGCTCCCAGGAACAAGAGTCAGAATTCATACAGCCACTAGAGGACTTTGTCACTTGAGCATAAACACATGCTGTTTTTGGGCATTTGCTGAAATGACAGATGCAGTTGTTTTTCTTGGGAGGACAATCTCATTTGACCGCATTTGCAGCAGGTTTAACTTACATCTCAGGTACAGTGACCTCTAGTGGCATTGAGGTGATTACAGCAGGACACAGCAACTGGATTTTGACTAAACCACAGATGCTTTTGGAGACGCAGCAATGGGTTTTTAGAGTTTTAGAGATGATTTTGTCCCAGACAACACAGGTTTAAACCTGATTGATTGTTGATCAATCCCAACAACTTAACTCAACTCAATGAAAACTTGTTCAGGTGCTGACATTTCTGGCTCTGAAAGTTCAATTTCAAGTCTATTATTAATTTACATCTACGATCACCATCACTTAATGCTGGTTAACATAGATAAAGAGCAAGCAAATATAGATCTTATTTCCTGTCTCTCTCCAGATGAACATGTTTCATTTTTTCTAACTGTCACATCTGCCTATGATTGTCTGTGCAAATTACACTTTGAAAGTCCAACGATGACATGAAAATTGGCCCCATCTACACCTTGAATCAGTGACATCCAAAATTAAAACATTGGCTTTGTAGGAGACATGAATGCGAGATATTTGGAGGGGAAGACAGAACAATTGAGCCCAGAAATGACAGTCACACAGTGACACAGTGAAAAACAATGTCATTCTGCTCTGTGAGCAGAAATTGTATACTGTCATTTCAAGGGGTAGATGACAAGAAAATGAGGAAGGAAGAGCAATGAGAGGAAAAAAAATATGTGTGTTATGATGGAGTATTAATAGAATACATACAGTATGTAGACATGCACATAAATTCTATACTTTAAAATGACCTTTAGAGACATGCACCTTGACTTTATTTTTACCATTTGGGTTACACAGGTTGTAACTCCAGGTCAACTCACATGGAATGGATTATTGAACTGATTATTGTGAACGCCTTGTTTTTATTTGAGGTCTATGTTCTGGCATTGACAGTCCCCACAAAGATACACCAAGCTCTGCACAGCAGGGAGAGGGGAACTACCATAATAACCCCCAGAGTGTAGATCATTGTTTACTATGGGCTATCTTTTGTTAAACCTACTGACTTAATGACTACTATATACCTGGAGTTGAGGGAGTACCTGTACACATATTGCATTATATTGCAGTATTATCTATACTGCAGTTATGAGTCTTATCCCAGCATGGATCATATTATGATGTGGTATGGAACATAAGTAACCTGGTTACTCATACATGATTCTTACACAGCGGTGTCCCTAAATAAGCAGCAGCCAGCAGGTTAATGATGTGCCAGCGAGTGTCAGCCCCTAACAGAGTGTCCGCCCGAGTCTGTCTGTAGACTTCTCTCAGCATCAGGTATTTAGTGCAGAGTGAGAAGTGTTTTTTTAACAATGTAAGGTGCACATTGGACGTCAGTGACAGACTTTTAAAATAATCAGATCTGGTGTCTGAAATTAATTACAAAAGACTCCAAAGAGTCTACAAAGACAAAAAAAAACACTCAAATTACAAATCATTACCTCAAATGACCAATTTGTGCTCTCATTTGTTCCCTCTATTTAGTCATTTGTACCATGAAATTACTTAAGTAGAAATAATTAAACACCTAAATAAGCATATTGAGTCATTTAAGCCCTATCGTGCTGTCTGCAGCAAGTGATAAAGATTTAAAAAAAAACTGGCTTCTTGATCGGTTCCTTAAGACATCATTGCCAAACTATCAGATATGATCAGATCAGATTTCACATCTTTGCCTGCAGTGTGAATGCATCACGCCTTTTTGTCTCACTCTGTCTTCTCTTTCTGTTGCTCTCCACAGACCGGTTTAAAAGAGGGGAGGTAGAGGCAGAGTCTATCTTTCAATGTGATCCACCTGCTGGCAGCTACAGTAAATCACCAGGGATTACTGCTGGCACGAGATACACCTTTGAATCTGCCTGGAAGACACGTGCACACAGTTTATTTCAGCTTTCCCTAGTGAGATTTAATGTAAAATCGAATCAAAAAATATCCTTTCTTGTGCGCCACGGCTCATAAAGGTGTGTCAGTTTTGAGAAACAAAAGAGACATGGGTCTTTATAAGTCTACCTATTAATCGTTGAACATTATCTCTCCACAGAGTGCATCATTTTTCACTCACCTCCCACATTGATTTTGCTTTGCATTTTAACATAAAGCAGAACTACAGTTCAATCAGGAGAGACTTCATCATTACTGAACAAGTATTTATTGACATGTGTGTATAAGATGGTAAATGTGAAGAGTCTTTGGCGATTAGAGCCCATCGTTACATCATCATATTTTTAAGGGGGTGTTGGAGCCGTGAGCAGTAGGATACCCCCGATGGAGTCTAGATGTTGGTGGTGGTGGTGGTGGAAGGACAGTAAGCAACCTAGGACAACAGTGAGCAGAAACCCATTGCAGTTAACTATGAGTATGTCACAGTTGATCCCAATGGGCTTCCAATGGGTTTTTAGACTGGTTGGATAAGGGAAAATATACACAAGCAACTCTGCAGCAGTTGGCTGAAAATGTAATCCTTTCATTGAAATTAGTGAGTCAAGAACTTTACAGAGAGAGATCATATTGTTTGGTTACACTTTATTAACACCTGTGTTCACTGATTTATGATTTATTTTTATCAACGTGTCTCTTAGACCCCGTCCCAACTAGGCTGCTTAAAGAAGTTTTACCCTTAGTTAGCATTTCTTTACTAGATATGATCAATCTGTCCTTATTAAAAGGCGATGTGCCACAGTCCTTTAAAGTAGCTGTAATTAAACCTCTCCCTGAGATAACAGTCGCCAATCACTTGTGTGACTTTCTACACAACAATAAGTTATTTGAGGATTTTCAGTCAGAATTCAGAGTGCATCATAGCACAGAGACAGCACTGGTGAAAGTTACAAATTACCATCATTACATCAGACAAAGGATTTGTCTCTGTACTGACTGCCTTTTTTCACTTACGTAACATTGCAAAAATCAGGCACGTCCTGTCTCAAAATGATGGAGAAAAACTAGTCCATGCATTTGTTACGTCTAGGCTGGATTACTGCAACTCTATTATCAGACTGCCCCAATAAGTCCCTTAAGACTCTCCAGCTGATCCAGAATGCTGCGGCACGTTTACTGACAAGAACCAGGAAAAGGGATCATATTTCTCCAATACTAATTTCTCTACACTGGCTCCCTGTAAAAATCCTTCTCCTTACCTTCAAAGCCCTAAATGGTCAGGCACCATCATATCTTGAAGAGCTCATAGTACCCTATTACCCCACTAGAGCACTGCGCTCCCAGAATACAGGGTTCCTTGTGGTTCCTAGAGTCTCTAAAAGTAGAATGGGAGCCAGAGCCTTCAGCTATCAAGCTCCTCTCCTGTGGAACCAGATCCCAGTTTGTGTACGGGAGGCGGACAACCTCCTCACATTTAAGAGTAGGCTTAAGACTTTCCTCTTTGATAAAGCTTATAGTAGGGCTGACTCAGGTGACCCCTGAACCATCCTTTGCTGCTATAGGCAACCAGATTGTAACCAGAGACATCTTGTTAACAAAGTGAGGGTTCAGATCAGTGTGAAGATTCCTATTTCAGTCTATACCCCTCGTAATGTGATCATTAGATTTGCTAAGTTAGCCGGAGCCAGCAAGCTATCTGAAGTTCCGACAGTCCCGAAAAACTGCAGCGACTGCACTTACAGTGTAACTATTCATGTTACAGTATGTGGGTCTTGACTCAAGACAGCTAATGTAGTCAGCCATCATCTACATTACTTTTTGACTTTACATTACTTTTTTAATCGGTAACACTTTACAATAAGTACATTAGTTAACATTAGTTAACTAATAATAATATTTAACTGTGTTAAATGTGTCTAGTAATCATTTACTAATGGTATTCATGTTAACTAAGGTATTATTTTATACATTGTTTACAAGAGACATTTGTTAATAGTTACTTAATGCTTATTATTGTATTAATTAACTTTAGTTCATGCTTATTACTGTATTAACTGCTGTTATTAGCATCTAAGGTGGTAGGTAGGCAGAGTCAGCAGACATTTTGCTTTCTTAGAGGTGAATGTTTATTTACAGTGCTCTCCATAATACAGGAAACTCAGGAAAAATAAGAAAACACAAGAAAAATAACTCAGAGAACTAACTCATAACACATCATAATAAGGCCCGTGTTTACGGCAGCACAACCTCACCTCTCCTCTTGAGGAGCAGCATACAACTGAATATATAGGGTGTTCAATTAACACCTAGAGTGCTGCGGCCAGTACCACAACAACAAGGTTGACCTCCACAGTAACCTTAATGCAATGCAATTCCCTACCATTCTTGGACTCCTTTATGAGCTCAGTTACATTTCTAACGGGTTGCTTCAACATCAAACCCAAACAAAACATTCCTTTCACGAAAGAAAACCCCTCCACTTGGTTGGGCCCGTGATGTCAGCCATGACATCACCAACACCATAAAAATCAGGAAATGATGGGCGGCCCCCTCCCAAACAATAGACCTGCATGGTGAGTATGACCAAGGAACAAACAATTAAACAATGTTCAAACCTGCAACATAATAAAGATAACTAACCTGTGGCTGTTTGCTTTCATTTACTCATGTGCTTAGATGTAAACTGTAACCTAATGCTAACACAAACAAACCCAGGATAGTAAGTGCTGCAATGATACAATAGCAATCGTAACACCTGTACAAACTAATATATGTAATGTGTAAAATGAACATGGACGGGACAAGTGGTGAGTAAAGGAGTTCTCACCCACTTTGTCACAAATCGAACATCCAGCCAATCAAGTTACGCTCCACTGGTCATGTGAGGCTGACGCTTGAAATTACAGGAAGGTGGTCAGCTATGGCAACAAACTTGTGATGAGCATGGTTTATTGTTGCTAATGTTACTTACAGTTCTGAGGCAGTGATTATGATCTGACTGACAAAAAAAGCAATAAAAAAGAACGACTGACAGTACGTTTAACAGCTGAATAGTTAAGTAACTTTACACAAAACAATTTTAAAAAAGCACAAATGGACAGCCAAAAATGTAACTGTAACCATACTCTTCATATTATGCTTTTCAACCTTAACAGGTCTCAAAGCACTTTTACAGGTCTGATTCAGCCCTTCACACACACATTCACACACCGATGGGGACGGAGCTGCCACTATCGGGAGCAACTCAGGGTTCAGTGTCTTGCCCAAGGACATTTTGATGTGGACAAAAGGAGCCTAGGATTGAACCGCCAACCCTGGGATTAATGGACCACCCGCTCTACCTCCTGAGCCACAGCCACACCCACCACCCCACCAGTGCTAGAAATTCAATAGCTTTAAATTTCAAAATCTGGTGAGACAGATTTGTTTTTGTACACGGATGACACGCAACAGTATGTCCTGATAAAGCCTGGTACCACCAATTATCCTGTATTATGTTAGCCTCGCTGAAATTAGGAATTGGATGTCCAAAAATGTCCTGCATTTGAATCACTCTAAATCAGAAATAATTATAATTACCCCTTCTGGCCGCAGCACTAGCAGCATTAAAAAACTCTCATCTATTCTGGGTGCTTTATTTAATAATGTTAAGAAAGAGGCATGTAACCAGGGTGTATTTTCTGACTCAAGAGTTGTCTTTTGATGCTCAGGTGACTAAAGCAGAGTAATTGTTGCACAGTGGATGCATATGTATATCACTGTTTTCACCATACAAATTACAAACACCTACAGTATAAATACAGTATATTCAGAACCCACACATGTATGTTTATTTATTCACCCAATACACATAAATGCAAAGGCAACATTGATAAAAGATCAAAGAAAGGCAGTTAATTTTAATTCAGATAACTTGAGCTTTTTTGATCTTTTTGAAACAGCACCAAAGTGTGTGTGCATGTGCGACCATGCACCTGTCCAATGTCAGACAGAATAAAAGAGAAGTAAAATTATACTTTATAATAATTTCTGAGCACGAGAGAGTGGAGGGAGTCAGCTTCTTGTACGTTCCTGTTCCACAGAGCCTTAAGCTTTGAAAGGTTGTGCTGACTGGCTAAATCTGAGCAGACACCTTAAGTGTAGAAACATCCAACTAGGCATCCCGCCTTCGTCTTTTCAGCTGTGGAACACGGAAACTCAGACAGGGAAACTGATAATGGTGTTTTCTGTAGTTGTACTGGCATTGTCAGCTCAACTACCTTGCCCTGGGGCACGAAACAACTAAACTGAGAATCAAAAGCAAAATGACAAGCATGGAAAGCAATTTTATCTTGTGTTTGGACCCTGCAAGGTTGTTTTAGGATGTTTTTGACAAATTATATTTTTGTACAATATTACTTTATCACCTTAGTAGAGATTAATGTACTTAATAGCTTAAATACCCAAAATAAAATCAGCAAAAGGTTATTTGAGCTAAATGCTAACATAACCTTGCTGAGGCTGCAGCTTAGAGTGATGAAAGCTGAGCCATGTCTGAAAATGTAGAATGCTTGAGATGTCCTAAAATGGTCCAATGGCCACTGTTTTCCAAGATGCTGCCGCATTAATTCCAAAGAAAGTTGCGCATCGAGTGAACACGTTGAAAAGTCCTTCTCTGAGAGAGCCGGCTGACTTCCCACACATGAATGGCACGAAATACATATACTAATGTGGCTCTTTGAGACTTTCTACATTTCATTGAACACTATTTCTAAAATTGTGAAAATAGAAAGAAACATTTGGGGGTGTTTGTGACATGTCAGTAAATTGTCTTCATAGTTTTTACAGACATTATTATGTTTGTTAGGTCTCTGTAAATCAGTCTTTCCCAAACTTAGGGTTGTGACCCAAAATGGGTCATGGACCCGTGTAAAATGCATAACAATGCTATGATATGAGAATTCATTCGCTGGTCTGTTCAGCTCAAATTGTGTGTGCTACGCACGTACTCATAGAACTGGAGTTACATCCAGTAACTACTTTTTTTGCTATGCTGGTCTGTTCAGCTGAGATGCTGTGTGCAGGGCTGTTAACCCCCCCCCCCTTCTCACGAATCTGGACCTGAAACGTGTTCGTGCTCTCTGACTGAGGTAACGTTGAGCGTCGCTGCAATTGACGTTGACGTTTGACATTGACGTTACCCTTCTAGCCACGATTGACTCGATTGGCTTGTCCCTAATGTGGATTAGGCAGCAAAGTGCATTTATTCAACATTGTTTTGATGGTGGAAGAGTCAGTAATGTGTGTATTACGTTTGTATTAAAATAGTTAGCATGTACGTGTTTTAGTTTCCATGCCGGGCAAATGTAAGAAATTCTGTGTGTGTGTGTGTATGACTAATGTGGTGGTGACAAGTGAGAGTGGTGATTTTTAATGATAATATCCTCTCTGTCATCTACCTCTCTGTCTCATTCAAGGCATTCATGGTTTGTTGTGTTCTTTATTAGTAGTTTATAAATGTAGATGTTATGGCAATTTATGATTTTTGTAAGTTTGGGTCCCGGGGAGAAACCAAATTTCTATTTTGGGTCTCGGGCTGAAAACGTTTGGGAACCCCTGCTGTAAATATAAAGAGTACAGTATAGACCTGCTCTATATGAAAAAGTGCCCTGAGATAACTTTGTTATGATTCTGCGCTATATAAATAAACTGAATAGAAGTGAATTTGGGAAAACGTCTTTCTGGGCCCAAACACACCACATGACCTGCAATTCCAATCCTGGCCATTATGCAAAAATTGCTGCAGGGTGTGCTGGGTCAGCCGGCTCAGCCAGAGAAAGTATCTAACACACAAGTACTCTAATGCTCCTGCTCTATGGGCCCAAAAAGCGTGGAACCCAGCAGAAGCCTCAAAAACCTTTTTGATGTATGTATCCAGTGAGCAACTTACATTAGAATGAATGGGGTGACATCTTGGAACACGGTATCCAGGTCGTTATATCCATGGCACAGCCTGGTTTTGATCCAACATGACCTTTCCTCTGGTGCCACCTTCAGGCCAAATTTTACATTTTTTCCCAACTAGTGGTAAGAATATAAGTGTAACAAAGTAGTTTCTCCTTTCTTCATCAATACAACAATTTTGTTTGTTAGCAAGATAGATTACAGTCGTATGAGCCGCTAGTGTGGCTACTGGTCTTACCTGAACCCACTGATTCCTCTTTCTTCTTGTAACTAACTTTATAGCACTTTTTGTGACTTATATTAGTAAAGACAGCCTCTAGCCATAATGTTGGCCTGTAATCAACTCACTTTTTTAGTCTAAAACCTGTAGTCTATTTGGGTTGCTTATTCAGACAAAGCAAAGCAGAGCACAGCAATATAAATTCATTCTGGGTCCAGGGTCACAGCTTTCATGGCGTTGGTATGGCAATAATCAGTTTTGATGGCATGGGCAATAAAAGCTTGAATGAAATGTATGTGTGTGTAAAAGCACAAAAAGGAAGAAGAGTTTTATATTTGTCTCCTCAAGGAAAAAAATTAAAAATACCTAACATGCCAATAGTTTATAGTCTTGTACAGATGCTACATGGTTATCTGAGAAATGTTTGTGGAATTCAATTATTTTTACTTGATTGAAAGTGTAACAAAAAAATAAAATGTATTGAAAACAACTACTGCAGTGAGATAATTACACAAAAAATATGCATAGTAAGCCTGATTTCATCTATCTGTTAAAGACTTAATCTGTCTGTTAAGGTAATGGCTTTGAGTCCTTTACATAAATGTTATAACATAAATGTTATACAGTAAGGGGCTAAATACTCAATATTATGTGCCTGGTGCATGAGAGGGAGTAGTGCCACCGCTGGAGAACAGCTGGGAGTGTCCCCAGTTGTCTCTAAGGCTGCATCAGTGATTTAAAAACTTATTTTGCAGATGAAGCCATAATTAATGACAATCACGAGCATGACAGATGCTGACTCCCGCTTCTCACAGTAAATCCTCTGCTGCCTGCTCTTTACTGTCCGACAGTGCACAAGCATCAATTGAAAAGACAAGACAATTATAATTTATAGATCTGACATGAGAAGAATCTAGTGGGTGCAACACCTGGAGTGGCCATGAGGACATTACAAGGATTCCACAAGATTTAATCATTTCCATTTTTTATTGTTAATTTTTAGTAATGTTTCACATCATTTAAGCAAGGCTAGGCGTCTACAGCCATGCTAGTAGCTTTGTAAGGCTGTACATAAGCACAGCAGTGATTTGAATGCTCACAACAGCATGCACACACACACGCATCGATGGCAGCAAGCTATGCAAGGGGATGGCCTGACCATCTGTGCAGTGTATTGCTGAAGGACATTTCGACATGTGGACAGCATTTCAAAACATAAAGAATAAGAAAAAAGTATCAAAATCACCATATTACAAACTTACAAATTTTACTTTCTCTTTGAATAATAGATGATATCACATGAGAAGGGTGTGCTGGGTCACGGATTTAAGTTATAGATTTATTGTGATTGACGTCACAACATATATGTAAAAGTGACAAGATGAATGGCTGAAAGTCCAAATGAGGAATTTTTGCAAGCTTGTAATTTTTAGCAGTGTAATCTTGCCTTCTGAGTGACTTCTATTGTTTTTGAAACAGCAAATGAATTGAATGACACTAATAAAAAACAACATATAATCTGAGGCCTCACAGATTATACTGTGGCAGAGAGATTCTTTACCCAAATAGAGAGAGATTTGTATACATTACACTTTAGCATCACAAATGTGGCTTTCAGTGCATTTGAAAAGCTCCCTTGAAAGAAAAACTTCAAGGGGATCAAGTCAGAATTCCAGTTATCTGCTGGTCTTAAAAGCAGGGACTGAGAATGCTCACTAACATACAGACATTTTACTGACTAAGATGGTTTCTTTGGAGGAGTTTAATTGGTGCTGCTGGGAGAAACTGCCTTGATTATTTCATGTCTTTCTGAAAGTAAGCACTTCTTTGGCTCAAACACTCCTCTACCGCATCTCCACTTCCTCTCTCCCTTTTTTCTCCCCTTCATTTTTACTTCATCTTCCCTCCTCTGTCTGTTCTATCTGTGTCCTTCCCTCTCTCCTCCTCCCTTCTATCTCCTCCTGTCCTCTGGCCCCTGACAGCACCTCCTTATCACCTCCTGCTGAATGAATATGCTGCCAGCTCATTTGCGAACAATCAGTGTTGTCAGTACACAAAGGAGCACACAAAGCTCCTCTACTCCTCTCCAGAAAGTTTTTGGATGAGGTAATTACTGGAGAGGAGATTGGAGTTGGGCCAAGATGCAAATCCACAGCAAGAGAGAGAGAGGGGAAGAAGACGTGAGAAAAGACAGGAGAAGAAAGAGATTGAGGAAAACTGAGAAAGGGTCAGAGAAACTGAGGGAAGAGAGGAGGAGTGTGGGAAAGTATTGGAGGAGGGAAAGGAGGCAGGTGAAGTGAAGCTCTACCGATTTCATGAATATTTTTTTCCAGAACAATAGAGGGAATCAAATATTCATGGCCCAGGTAGAGGCCTGGTGCTCAGACTCCCTTCCCCTCTCTGTAATCAGCTCCCTGACTGTTTTTATTTACACAAAAATACCACTGCGGTCATTACAGCCATTACCTGTTTGTACAAAGATCACATCCTCATCCAGTTGTGGCTGTTGACAAGACCAGCATCATACCAGGACCTCTAAACAGTCACACTGACGTCCTGTCTGAAGAACTGTGCAGCCTGTGCTATGATCAAATATAACTGGACAATATGACGATATACCCTATACAATGAGACAATATAAATTTGTCAACCAGAGGTTTTTGAACATCATCCAAATATGCTCTGCATTCAAAATCATCTTAAAGGGGATGGATGGGGTTGAGGTCAGGCCTCTGTGCAGGGGCACTGACATGTTGAAACAGGGAAGGACCTTCCCCGATCTGTTGCTACAAAGTGGGAAGCATACTATTGTCTAATATATCCGTGTGTACAGTACATACGCATCTCCACTTCCTCCCACTGTACAAAAATGAAGCAAAAATTCCCCAGATACGGGAGCTGCCATCTTGCACTGGTGACGTCATTTGGAGCCAGAGTCTGCGCAGTAGTGTCCGCGGTGGAGCTATTCATCCGCCTGAACCAATCACGAGCACACTCACAGTTGTCAATCATGATGTCACACCCCCTTTTTATAGCATCAAATAACTAATTAAAACCAAACTTATCAGAGAAATGAACTCTTGAACAAACATAAGTGTGATAAGAACTACCTAAAATGACAGAAACCATCTTTGGGGAAAATGTATTTGACGTGTACTTTGATTTTTCAGTTTGGCCCATGTCCCAACGGCTAACATGGAGGGGGCGGGGTTTATGACCTGGGGAGCTGTCATATCGTCCATCTTTATAAACAGTGTATGGTACAGTACCTTCATCGGAACTAAGGGGCCTAGTCCAAACCATGAAAAATAGCTGCAGATCGAAAATAGGATAGTGTAGCGACCAGACGTCAAAATTACATCACTGCCCACCTGTCAAGAGTTTATTCATGTTTCCCACAGTTAACACCCACAATCTTCCAATAATCTAATCACAACCCCCCCAAAAAACCCTGAGCTTGACTCACTGTTACAGCCCTGCTAGCACCATGAATTACTAAGCTAAGTGCCACTACATCACTAAAGATGCCACTACAAGAATCACAGGAAGGCTATGCTGTCTCAAAGATTCAGTAGTAGGTCATACGTAATATATAATAACCACTACAGCTCAAAAGAAAAAGTTCGTAGTGAAACGGATTGGGTGATGATGAACATGCCACCCATGAGAAAACAGCTGCGGCCAGAATTACGGACATGACCAAACACGTTGAGCCATGTGGTGAAGTTCTCTCACCCTCAAAGAAAACCCCCAGATATGACGGCAAAGCTAAATGGGAAGCATTTCATGCACAGTTTGAACTGTTAGCCTAGGCCGGTAAGTGGCCCACTGAAGAGAAAGCCCTCCAGCTAGCAATGGGCCTTACAGGTGATGCTTTGTCAAACGTGCTGCTACTAAGCCCTGATGACAGGAATGACTATGATGCTTTAGTTGGAGCTCTAAGGAGGCGGTCTGGGCTTTGCTCAGCGGCTAGCCTGCTTCACTCTGAACTGTGCAGCCAACAACGACAACATGAGGAGTCGCTGAGGGATCGCACCAACAATATTGAGGGGATGGTTCACCGCACCTATGCTCATATGCCCCCTGCCATCCCAGGGTGAATTATCCCCCAGGTCTATCCAGGATGCTCTGGAGTTAGCTACAGAGAGAGGGATGCTGTGTGCTGGTCTCCTGGAGGGTGTATTTTACAAACCACCGAAGATAAGAGCTGCAAGTGGGACTGTCTTGAATGCTGCAGAACCTGCCGGGGTGGAGGAACTAACTCAGCTAGTGCGGGCTGTGAAGAAGGTCTGGCAGAAAAACTGTACTGGACTGACTCCCAGTGAACAGGGTCTCATGAGTTTGCCAGAGGCCAGCTACGAAGTGCAGGTGCAAGACAGAAGAGGAACTATGATGTGCGTGCCATAGGATGGCATTTCAAAGTCACAGACTTGGTCGGGGTGTATAACCCTCAGAGGAAGATGGAAGAGGGACACAAGGGACCCCGGACACTGCCCTGCCCTACATTGACTGGCAAAGACGGCGTTTGCGGTTGCTAACCCTGCACAAACACAAATAAGACAAAAAGAAACTGTGTAATTCTCAAAACACCCACAAAGGATGAAATGCACCCCTAACTATGCTTCCAAGCAAACAGTAGTTTGATTGTAGCTCTGAAAATTTCAGTTTTCTCCTTCTCTCCACCATTGTCCTGTCTACTGTGTTCCTTGTGCAAAGCCTTGACCATTAGCGTCACATGACCAACTAACTTATAACTTGATTGGCTGGACGTTGGTTCGATTTGAGACAATGCTTATCCTTCTTATCCCGGATGTTTAATGGAATTTTTTTACTTGAATTTTGGGATCTGAATTTGGCCTATCAAATTTGAGCAACTTGAATATATATTATCTGAATTTTCAAAACTTAAATTTTTGATTCTGGATTTGTGAACATTGAAAAATAAAAGTGAAAATGAGAAAAATTCAGATACATAATTTCAATGCAAAAAAATTCAGTGCTAGAAATTCAGTGGCATTTAAATTTCAAAATCTGGTGAGACAGATTTGCTTCCATACATTAGTGCAATATCTTTTGTGAATCAGACCTTGAGACGGGGCAGATAGCGGATCGCAATCCATTCTTTGTGAATTCGCCCCAGAGTTTTTTGCACGTCCCTTTCAAGAGGACAGGCATGTGTGTTTCATTCAACACATGACCATTCTCAGTTTGAAGACATATCACAGAGTGCTGCAGCTACACAGGCTGAGGTGATTCTGCAACATTGCTTTTTCTGTGGAAATCCTCTGAAAATCTGATTGATGTGAAAATTGAAAAACTGACCCACATGAACACTGATGCTGGACTGAGATGAATGTTTGAACGAGAGCCAAATGCAACTTGGGAAATTTGTTCACTTTCCAACTTCTCAGCCAGCGGTAAATGTACTCACGACTTCTGACTTTAACACTAACATCTGTTTTCTATGGAGCCGGATCACCAACAGCAGAATTTAGCAGCAGGTTTGCAAACTGCAGTAGAGCTGCAAAGATTAGTCAATTAATCATTTAGTAGGAAATTAATCAGCTACTATTTTGATAATTAACTGTTTAATTTGCCAAAAATGCCAAACATTTGCTGGTTCCAGCTTCTAAAATGTGAGAAATGAACTGCTTATCTTGGAAATGAACTGCAGTTTTGGACTGTTGATCGGACAAAACAAGACATTTAATACAGTCACCTTGTGCTCTAGGATATGGTAATGGGCATTTTTTACAGTTTGATGTTTTACAGATCCAACAATCAATTGAGAAAATCATCAGCAGATCAATCAACAATTGCAGCTCTAAACTGCAGGACACACAATTTAAACTTTACAAATGCATTTACAATTGATGTGAAGATCCTGCCAGAATATTAACAGGACACAATTACAGTGAAAGGGGCTCTGGTGGCTGAACTGTCTGGTGCCACCTTCAGAAGAATTTAATTGCATGAGCAAATGTTCTGTGTGATGCAGAGCAACAAACCATCTGCCTGAGAAAATAAACACATTCTCCCCATTTTGAAAAAGAAATGGTGCCATGTGCGTGATGGCTGCAAATAGGCCGGACAGCATTTCGCTGAATACTATACAGCTACCATACAGAGAGACATATTCAGGCTGTAGACTAAACTATAGCAACATGATGACATGAAAATATTAGAAAGGTCATATGATGTTACAACCAGGAGAAGCAGTTCCTGTCACGATTTAGGAAATACAGGGCAATGGGTAGAGGACCCAAATGCAGACAGATGAGGCAGCAGGATTATTTTGGTGATTTATTGAATAGAGCTTACAGGCAATCAGACAGGTAAATGGTAGACAGGCAACATGCAGGCAGGTTGAGGTCCAGGTTTGGAACTGCTGCAGCGCAGGAACTGGGGGCCGCTGCAGCTCAGCAAGAACAAGTGTCGGCCAAGCCGCCGACTCAGAACAGGTGTCGGCTGGACCGCTGAACTGGGGATCAGGAGCAGGTGTCCCTGGAGCCCTGCAGCACTGGATGGCCAAGGCTCTGGGCAGCTGAGGCTCTGGGTGTCTGGTGCCGTGACGACCACTGCTTCTTCTGTGGCCTCCACGGGACCCTGTGAAAATGGCTAGGCGAGTAGTGAGACTGGCAGGTGACTGCCGGATGTCAAGTAGCAGTTAAGCCTTAAAGGATTTGAGGCTGACGGGCAGAGGGGTAGCTGACTCAGACAGGTAGATAGTGGACTAGCTGGATCAGGACAGAAAGGCTGCAGGATCATGACCTGAGCCTAATCGACTGAAGTGCAGGCCGGTTGCTAGCAGGCCAAGGTGAAGCAGGCTGGAGGCTAGCAGGCAGGGAATCTGGAGTGTTAATAAAGTCCTCTGCCCACCAAAGTAGAAATTTCCTCAACCAAGGCTTTGCGAATTGCGAATACACAAAAAGGTTTTAAGTCACCTCATGTAGATCCTCGGAAAAAACAATCCATCTGCTGGGTCCATGGCTGGTGAGTTCATTCTGCCACGACTCAGGAAATGCAGGGCAACAGGGATAGGACCCAAATGCTCAAAGAGCAAGGAGGGATCTCTGAGGAGCCATGAGACTTTTACCGGCTGACATGCCCCCTTATTGGATATCAGCTATTGATTTGACGCTGCAGCTGATCGGACTGATCCGATACATCACAACAATCACTGGAGTTTCATACTGGAGTGAAGATAGATAACAGATTAAACTCAAGTGTATCACGCCCAAGTTTTATATTTTATTTGCATGTATTTATTTGAATCTGTTAATTGTAGGTCTGAACAACAAAAGAACCATAAACAACTTTCATTTTTTAGAAAGATTTCTTTTCATGATCTGTTATTTAGCCCCATTAACTTTCATTATTATGGATACAATTAAAGTCAGAGAGAGTAGGAGAATCTGTCAGCAAGAAACACTTTTTACATCATTTATCATATTTTCCATTCAGTCAGGTGAGGCTGATAATTCCAGAGGTTTCCTCAGGTTTGATACGAGTTACGTCACTTCAATATTCCCTGAAACATTTAGCATAATAAATCATTTCCAATGTTCAAAAGACACCCTAATCATATTCTGGCTCATTCCATAATGCATTTACAATCAGAATATCAATAAATATAGATGCAAATAATGAATACATATAATACACGCAGGACACAGTAGCTATAAATACAGAGTGCAGGTAAACAGGCTACAGAGAGAAAACACTGCTGCTCTGCCAGTGAATACTTGCCTTTTAGTATTAGTGTTACGACTGATCACATGAACAGGATCCAAATGCATGACTCGAGACAAAAGTGTCGAAATCAAAAGAGTCTTTACTGATGAAAGGTTCAACAAACCAAAAACACTCTTAGGAGGAGGAAAAATCCATGAACTTGATAAGATAGAAACTCCAACAAAAAAGCCACTCCAATGAGGGGAAAAAAGCTCTCAAGGCTTGAAAAAACAAAACAATAATTTGACGTAGACATGGGCAAGATTCTTGACGTGAGCAAAACGCTGGTTCTCTGGCATGAAGACAAGACGAACTGGCAAAGGACAAAGAGAGAAAAGGACTATAAATACACAAGGTAATGGGGAACAGGTGGAAACAATCAGGGCGAGGGAAGACAATCAGACTGGCGGGAAACACATGAGGGCAGGAAGTCAAAACACCTGAAAGGAGAGGGCTACTTGAATATCAAAATAAAACAGGAAATGACAAGACAACATGAGCACAAGATAACTTAACTAAATAAACTTAAACATTGCATAACAATTAGTGTAGTGCACATGTGTGCAGATACAAATTCCATCAAAAGTCTCTACAGCTGTTAACCCGACTGACAGCTGATCCAGCTGCTTCATGTGACGCTTCAGAGGAAAGGACGTCTCATTTCTCTAAAAACAGACTTCCTCGTTTCTTCTCTCCTAGCATGGAAAAGACGCAAGTGGGGTGAAATTAAGAGACTTGGGATGTACCCCTGGTGAACAGCTCCAAGATGACAGGTCTGGGGAGTAGGAAGAAAGAACATGGCCTGGGGATGAGAGTGTGTGGCAGCAAGAAGGGACTGAGAGGCAAACTGTGACAGCTTCTCTGTCCTCTTGTCCAGACTTCTACACTACCACATCAAGGTTAAACTGTGTCTCTCTCCCTCTGTCTTTCTTTGTTCATCTCCTCGTGGTGAGGCATAACATCTTCAATAGGCCCCTCTAGCATTACATCATCAATAAGATATTAGCATTCTTATGTTTCATCTCTCTCTCTCTCTCTCTCTCTCGCTCTCTTTCTCTCACTCTCTCACACACACACACACACACACATTTTGATGACACAATTAGTAAATGAGTGGAAAACATCACTATTAACACTCAACCTTTTCATCCTGTCAACATGAGGAGGAGAGCCAAGCTGCTACAGTAGTGAAGGACAGATGGAAACAGGTACGTGGAATGGTATGGAAAAGGTATGTTCTTATTCCAAACTCTCGCACACAAATTGGGGGGCTTTTAATTGTAAAGAAGTTCACCTCTGGTCCAAAAGAACTAGGAACCCCTCTAGGTTTCCATGAGCATTAAAAAAGGTTTGAATTTCAGCATTGAAGATGATGATGACAACAGATCATTCAGTTGTGTTTTGAGGTTTGGCTGTTTTTCAAAAGGTCAATACTGGTTTTTTTTTCCTGGAAGCTGAGATTGGTAGTGGTGCAGTGGTAGTTTTTGTAATCCACTTAGATAAGACCTGGGGCCTGTATCACGAAGCAAGATCAACTTAGTCTGGCTCTGCCTGGCTTTAATGAAACTAAAAGTGCCACCCTGGATAACCGGTATCACAAAGGTGGTTATTAACTGACTCTGTTAACTCTGGGTTTTCCTATTAGTGATGGGATAACCGGTTCATTTTAGTTCCTTAAATCTCATTTTTCGAGTCATTCTTTCATTTTGTTCAGTAGACAGGGGGTGGGGGTGGGACTACTCATTTCTGTCCTATACTGAGCCTGTGTAGCTGTCGTGAAAAATGAACGAAAGACTAACGAACGAACTACCCAGACCAGTCAGCTGCCTGTCACGTGAGAAAAACAAAACTCATGCATTATTATTGTTGCACATGCACATGCACATGCACATGCACATGCACATGCGCGGCCAAGATGAACAAATTACTCTCTGAGACGACTCGTTACTACTCATTCATATCAAAGAGTAGTTCAAATGAACGATACGCTATTTCCTATCCAGCTGTGAACGTGTTCATGTTAAAGAGGAAGAGTTCTTAATCACAAGCGACACCAGAAGGCTTTCTGGTGGTTTCTGTTTCATGTGATCATGTGATACAACCAGAAGCTCCACAACAACAGAGTAAGTGGACCTGAGATTCTTTTGTCATATGTATTAATATAAATTATTACACGGCTTTGTTGAATACTCAGCCTGTTATTTCTGAATAGCAGACCACAGCTGTGAATAACAGACCGTTGCTCTGGGCACATGGTTAATAACTGAACTGTACCCAGATAAAAAAAGATCAGAAGAAAATGCAGAAAAACCAAGAGAGGTTACAAGAAACAAAGAACTGGACAATAGACAAATCAACAAAATTGAAGAAGACCGTATGGTAAACACTAAATGGAACACGATTTGGGCTGCAGTGTTTAAAGACTGGATAATCAAAAAGAAAATGTCAACAGACTTTGACAGTTACGGGGCAGAAAACCTCAATCGGGTGCTGCGGTCATTTTATGCATCTGTTCAAAACTCCGACGGTAAAACGTACTCAATTGCCAGTTACATAACATTTTTTCTGTGTAACTTGAATTATAACAGCTAAGTAGGCTAATCTTAAAGGGAAAATTCGCCACCTGTCACGTGGATGTCCACTAGTACCGGGATGCAGCTTCTAACCCCTCTGAGCAAGTTAGGTGCTGCTAATCAAAGTTACACAACGTTGCCAAGCCAATGAATTCCTGCAGTTTGACCATTTCTTTTTCACACGTAGCTATAACGTTACCGTCAGAGCATGTCTACTAGATACAACAGCAACACACACACACACACACACACACACACACATACCGGCAAGGAGCCAATCAGGCTTCGTATAACAACAAAGCTACCGCTAGCTGAGCAAGCGCTGCAGTATAAAGTTCTACAAAACCACAACGTGAAAAAACAGTTACCGGCATCCAACCTACTACCCTTGCTATATAGTTGGCTTCAAAAGAGGCTTAATGTTTTCACAGTTTCTCCTGACTGTCCCTCTATATTGCAACATTAGTCCAACATCGCCCCAGCCTGTGGGACCAGCCTAACCTAGCCTATAGCCATTACTTTGTTGACCAAAAATAGCGTTAGGTGACAAAAATACTCAATTGTCATCTGCCCTCTCCGCCCAGTTTATCTTCGAGATCATGAAGAAGGTCTCCAGCACACCTCTGTCCAAGTGAGTAAAACTTTCATGCATAGTAACTCACACACAGGCTCCCAGGGTTGGTGTTGGCAACAGCATCCAACAAAAACGACCCACGCTGACGTTGATTGCAGCAGAATGATTACATTTCTGTTGCCATTTGGGGGCAATTTGAGCAAAGTCACCACCAGCTCAGGTTCGGGATGGTCCCCGCTGGCCATATCCTCTTGCTCGGCTAATGCAGACGCAACCGCAACCTCTGTCTCTCCTCTGCATTTCTTCATCTGTATACTCTAGAATATCCAAGTCAGCCAAAACACCACTGTAAATGTATCCTCGTCCATAACATCCTCTGCACTCATATTTTGGGATGCCATTTTCACTGTTGGAAACGTAGTTAGTTTACAAGCTAAGAGAACAAGTTTTGTTTTTGAGCAGCAGCAGGCCCCCTGGCTCTAGAAATCCAAGCTGAAATAGCCTGTAGTTCTTCCGTGCCTCCATCTACGTCACTATGATGGTGCTGGTGCCGGAAGAACAACAGATTTTACAGCAAGATATCTCTGCTTTATCGGCCAATATAGCACGCACTGAGGAGTTATTACTTCAATTGGCTACATATACCATCAACACTGAGTGGACATCCACATGACAGAAGATGAATTTTCCCTTTAAGAAGGCTACAGAGTTTACATTGCTATAGATGCAGTTTCAACCGTAGAATCTAACTGGCGATTATTTAGCTGAAGCAATAAAATCATTTTTAAATCAATAAAAATGACACTTCGGGGTCCTGCATCACCCTGTCAGGGTTTATTTCTGCAATAATGACCTGCTCACTGTGCATTATCCCTTACTTAGCCTCACTACCTGAATAGGTTCTTGATATTGCACACAAATTCCCAATGTGAATTCTGTTCAGAACCATTCAGAAAAATACCTTGAGATGGATTAACAATTGGTCATATCCATGGCAAGGATTGAGGTCCAAACTCCTGTCTCATTTATCCCTCAATTGGCCAGAACCCTGCAAACGTGATGTCCACGTTGTAGCGGACATTTGTATTCTGCCAGTGATTATCACATTACAGCCACTCGGTAAGTATGATAAGGTGTAAACAACAAAGCAAACAAAGTGTTGAAAATAGCATGAGTACACTCTTGAATTTATTAAATTAAAGTGATGGAAATGTACATTATGCTCAGTTGGCATGCACCAGGAGTTTATCTACCCTTGTTTTTTTCCCCTGGCCTGTATTTGGGGGCTGGCCTTTATTTGAGACCCGGCTTTTATTTTAGAAAATATGCTTGTAAGAGTGAAAAGTATGCTCCATTAAAACTACCCCAACAGGTACAATTTAGTCAAAGTTACTTAAGTACATGTAATGTTGTAAATGTAACTTGTAGATTAAACTTATTACTAGTAACTATACAAAATATTATAGGAAACCATCTAAGGAACACTGTGTGTGTTTCTGGGCTGTGACTGAATGAAAACACAGAAAATAGTTTACTGCTGGAGGACCAAAACAGTCATAGGTAATTAAGAACTATGGCTGTTGTAAAGCATCATGTGGTGGAATTGTGTGGCAGTAGTTTTTCCCATCATGTTACCTGCTCTGGTGGTCATTCACTGTATATATCAGTCAAAAATCTGTAGTGAAGTGTATTAACCTCAAATGCAGTGGGATGTGACATTAAATCCCAAGCCCTATAGGCCACAACAGTGGAGTATTGATTAAATGTCACTTTTGGTTGCCATTATCAGTGGAGTAATCACCCTTTCTTTTATCCTTTGCATTAATGAAGTCATCTGCTGTATATAAAATATTCTTGTTCCACCTCTAGTAATAGTCTCTTGTTCCACCTTATTGGATGAACTCCTGCTTTCCTCTGTTTTATACCATTGCAAATTGATTATCATTGGGTTTTGGACTGTTGGTTCAACAACATACGTGATTTGAAGACATCACTTTAGTGTAAAGATCCAGTAACGTTGAGGGACCCAAGTGCAGGGAACACACAGGAGACGAGGGAGCTGGTGATTGTGAATGCTTTACTTTAGAAAAGAGTGCAGGATCCAAACAGCAGGTACAGACATGGGCAAGGCGAAACGCAGGTCCAGAAATAGGCTACAGTTCAGAAGATCCAACAAATTGGCAACCAGCTGGGTACAAAAACGGACCGAAAGAAATTCACAAGAAGTCAAAATACAGAGAAGGGCTGGAATGCTAGACTGAGAGTATCTAGACAAACTTGCAAAAGGCCCATGGGAGGGACTGGGTTAAATACTCCTGAGAGGATGATTGGCAGAGGGAGTCAGGTGATAATTAGACACAGGTGAGTACAATCAAACTGGCGGGAAAAGGAACAAAGACCAGAAGTAAAGTGCACACAACAGAACAAAACCAGAGACTTCAAAATAAAACAGGAAAACAAACAAAGACTAACAGAGTCCAAAATATATCACTAGCAGATCGTGACACTTAGATTCTGGGAAACTGTGATGGTCAGTTTTTGCTGTTTTCTTACAGTTTGGTTATTCATTTTTCCAAACAAAAATGGTCAGTTTTCACTATTTTCTTCCATTTTTTAAACATTAACATTGCTGAAAAAAACTTTGTCTTTAGGACAGTAATCAGCATCTCATATATTTGTGTTTGTAACAATTGATGATGATGTAACAGCCATGATGTGCCGGTCATGTTGAAACTAAAATAAAAATTAGTTTCACTCAGGCCAAACATGTTGTATCTCTAGTTCTATTTTTTATTTTTTTTGAAATTCTGTGTAGGACAAATAATGCAGTCTTTGTAACAAAATGTAACAGTAGCCTTGACTGGCCATGCTTTTTAGATTTCAATGAAAGAAAAGTGTAGCTGTAGCTGGTCCCAGAACTTATGGAGGCTCTGGGCTGGATCCAGTACGGAACTGGTGCCTTTAGGAATCCTATCTTATCGTACTATATTATCTTAGGTTAGGAAATCACAGACATTTTTATGTCAAAAATATTGTGAAGCTGAGGTACAATGGCATTCCAAGAGACTAGATTTGGGGCTTATACTGTGAAGAATTTTATATTTACTAAGTTAAGGTCCACTGGATGGCGCTGTAATGAAGGTGATAAGGTTATAGTTAGTAAGTTGTTTAGTTTGTAAGGCCCTGAAATAACCGTGGCACTTCACAAAAATGTTATCTTGTGTTAAAGATGAAAGCATCTTGAGTTGAGCCAGGCCACTTCACTATCAAATGCCTTATTTTGATCCCCTGTGGCTTGGATGTTGATGGCATGGTATCCTTTGCAGCACACATATGTTGCCTCATCATCCCCACTGTGGGCTTTGATAGGAAACAAAGACCCATCAACCAGTCTTATTACACTGGGCATCCGACATCTGTGGTAGAAAGCCGCCTTGATAGCGGTGAGTTCCTCCCCTCTTGGAAACTGTATGTAACGAGCAGCCAAATTGATAATTGCTGTTGCCACCTCGGTTAAATTGCGTGACAAAGCAGGCTGAGATATTTTTGCTATGTCAGCCACTTCACTTTGAAAATGTCCTTTGGCAAAAAAACAAAGCACATTTGTCAGTTGCACCACAACTGGGAGAACCCCATGTTGCCATGCCGGCCTCTCCAGAGCTGGTCGTAGGTGCTCGACTAGCAGGATCATGACCCGGGGTAGCCTGTATCTACTAATGAGCGTTTTGTCATCAAACCCTAACACATCATTAGGATCTGCCGTAAGCCTCTCAGTGAATAAGTTCCGCCTGTTGACATTTAGTTGGTTGTGTAAAAGCAATAAAAGAGCAGCCATATGGATTAAACAAGTTAGCTAACACTACCTTGTGGAAAAAGAGGCTCTGGGCCGGATCTGGCCAGATGATTTTTGCTGTCTGGCAAGTTTCCTTATTGGCTCATTGGCATTGTGAAAAGTCCTGCATTAAGTCCCCAGGAGGCTTTCACAGCGAGGAGTGGACAGTCCTCAATTACGTCCTCAGGAGGATTTTAAGCTATGTTTATGCTCGTGTGAGACACCATTAGCTTACTAGCACTAGCTTATATGATGCTTCAGCAGTCTGAGTTAATCAAATCAAGTAAGTAAGTTATGGTCTTTGTAGAACAAAATTCCTTCTTTTTGTTTCCACCAACAGTGTTTCTGCACTGAGCTGCAGTGGAGGAATAGTAACAGGAGGGAATTAAACTCAAAAAACTAAAAAGATACTCACTTAATTTAATTAACTCAGGCTGCTGAACCCTCATTAACTTAAGATAAACTTTGGAATGTATTCTTGCATAGAATGAAGATTTTGTCCCCCATCACTTACATTGAAATTGCGTTAGGTAGGGATTTACTAATGGCCAGTATGAAGAGGAGGAATGATTGGAGCAAGCAAAAACTTCTTCACTGTACAAATGGGTGCCTGACTGTTGTTTTAAGACAGACATGAAAATATGGTCCATGAAAAGGTATCTCCTTATGGTTCAATTTCAATTAAAGCTATAAAGCTAATATTCTTGTTCCCTCGAGGCTGGATACTGATTTTGGTGACATCGTGACCTTAAAGCAAAATCTATTGCACATTCATCCTTCCCTTGATGAACCCTTTCCATTGTGAACACTTCATAAGCTTTCCTATCACACTACCCTCAGGACAAAAAGATGAACCCTTTTTATTTTGATGACCTCATGCCGTTTCCTGTAGCCCCACCCTAAGGACAAGTTTACATTTACTGATAAAGCTGTAGAAAATGTAATACTTACTTCATCTTCTGACAGCCACTAGCTGGGTTTTAGACCTTAGGTCTTGATGATAAAAGGTCTAAATATCCAGAGAGTCACATTTACATTCAGGGCTCCTTTCACAGCGTGAAAACATTGTGTGTTGTGTGCTTTACAGCGAACAGGCAAACAGCAAAATTAGAGGCAGACATCCCATCAGTTAGAACTCATCTGGAGATGAAGCACTGAGCCAATGACAGGTCAATTCATCAGCTGCCTCTCCACTTTCATCATTAGTAGTGCTGCTTCCTGAGAGCGCTGACCTTTTCTCACTTCTCAGCCGTAGCTGAAAAGTTGAGAATGTGGAAAAAGGAGAAAAAGATTGTTGGTGTGTGTTTGTTTACAGATTCAGGTGGAACAGTAAAACACTTCATGTGTGTGTAGAGGGAGAGAAAGGAGACGTGTGTGTATATGTGTGTATGTTAGCCCTTGCACTGAATGCTAATGAATGACTCATCATGAAAGAAAACATACACCAGACTCAGAAATCCTATCACTCCCGGGTTGACAGCACAAAGTGCCTCACATACGTACACACACACACGTAAAAACACACACACTCACACATACTCGCTCTGTGTCACTCTAGTCTTTCTTTAACCTCGTCTGGAGTCTTGATCAGGTTGACGGTCCCGTCTTCTGATGCTGCCGTCTGCCTCTTGCATCAGCTCAGTGCTTCTAACAAGAGAAGGGCTGCAGGCAGTGAAGTGCATTCTGGGATGGACGTCAAGGGTGTAACCTTGGGGAAGCTGCATTTGATCATTCAAATCACTGTTTTAGGCTACATTCAAGCCAGAAACTAAAATGACAGCAAGTCAAATTAGTATTTCATATAAATAAGCGCCTGCTATCTACCTGACTGATAGAACAGTATGTCTGTATCGAAAAACAAAATCATTAAAAGCTGTAATGCTTGAGATTCCAGTTTGAATTACATGCTGCATCACTTCCTGTGAAACCCTCTTGCGTAGGTAGGCAATTTGAATTCAGTGCGAAAAGACCCCACCACTAACAATAAAACACTAAAAAGAGGGAATTGCAAAGTTAGGGTTATGGGGCTATTACTGAAATGGCTATTACTGAAAAAATGTCGACCATAAATAGTATCAGTTTGGTTTCATGAAAATCTTAAGGATTATGACTGTAAAAGGGAAATTCTGGTGTTCATAAGTGTGGGTGATATTCTTATATTTCTCTCCATTATGACAAGTAAGTGGTTTGAGATCATCTCTGCTAATTTTAAGTTTTTAGAAAGTTGTAAAAGGCTTGCACTTTCCACGATCAACATCAATCTTGATAAAGTCCATGTTTCCCAAATCTCTACACTGGAGGTGTAAAATATATATATATGTAAAATGTTATTGTTACCAATAGTCATAATGGATAATAATATATAAAACAGATTTGAATTTAATTGAATTACCTATGAGTCTTACAACTGGATGGAAGTGTGCAGCGGTGTGGATTTAATTACTTGAACTCCAGTCAGATTTGAGTCATCAATCTGATGACTTTAGACTTAACAAAATCAAAAAAATAAAACAAAAATTAGCAACTTGATTTTGACTTAACACCTATAACTCATGATTTAATTTAGATTCAAGTAAAGTAAAGGTACTTTACTTGAGTATTACCATTGAGAGAAATATTGTACTTTTTACTTTACTACATTTATCTGACAGATATAGTTACTAGTTACTTTACAGAGAAAGGTACTATATGTTGCAATTTAAATGTATTAATCGCTTTGTATTGCCAATGTGTGAATGGATTGGGACGTAACAAAAAATGAGACCTTCCCTGACTTTCTCTGTTGTGTATAACAGCCTGTAAGCTAAGGTAAGGTTAGCCAGCTAGCTGTAACTTAGTTACATAGCATGGAGCTGGCTTCAGTTGCTTCGTAACATTAGCTGATAAAGTAATTTGCAAACGGCAAGCTAGTTAATATCATGGAGCCAATAGTTCAAATTAAAAACAGGAACATTACAGATAGTAACGTTATTCTAAATATGATTGTAAATTTCGTTCCAGTCACTGTTTCGGCCGATACCCAGGATGCTCACTCGCGCCTATGGAGTGCGAGGGCGAGCAACAGGATGCTGACTGCAGTTCACTTAATGGCCACCGGTGTCATTAATAGCAAGAACTTTCTGAAAACTCCACATAGAACCTTTAAGACGTTCACAGAGAAATATGGAGTCAGATTTCTCTCAGTATAATCAAACAAAACAAATATTAAACAAAAATAAGATTTTGAGAGAGAATAAAACTCACTGAAGCAAAAAAAAAAAGTAATCTCAAAAGTAAAACATAACTTGCAAACAAATTATTTGTGTAATCATGTAAGCTATTGGTCTTTTACTTTTTTGATATGTCAGTTCCCTCTGCCCTACTGTCATCTTCTACTATTTTGATAAGTGGGTTGAAATTTAAGTGCACAAGACAGCTTGGAGGAAATATTAATACCTAGGTATCTTATGGTGTCTATGGAGGGAGGGCTGCTGGGTTCTAGCTCTTTTTGGAGTGTTAAGAGTAGAGTTAATTGAGTTTGAAATTTTTGAGAATCTACTAATTATAAGGTTGTTCCTGATTCTTTCCTTCATAACTACTTAATTGTTTGTGTACCATATTGTAAAGGTTTACCAAAAATGCTACATAAATAAAATGGGTTTATTATAATTAACCCTAGTTAGCTGTTGAAATCACACAGTGAGCGGCTTAAGGTCCTATAACCTGCAGTAAATACCCAGCATTTAAGCTTGCACAGCATGTGCTGTATTCACCTGGCACAGCCAGCTTATGTAAATAGACATCTGGTTAGCTCTGTGTTCACAGTGTCACCTCAAGGGGAAAGCATCCCTTTCTGCATTCTTCATCTTCTCCTTTGGATTTATTGGTCTCAAAAAATATGTTTGTGCAGAAATTAATGTCACGTACATGAACTAAGGCCTCATAAAATGCAACCTGTTCAGCATCCTTTCAAACAGATATACATGTGTTCCAGAGCAAGAAGAAAAACAAAACAAAAAACTCAATGTTATTGGTAATTAATTTTGGCCTGTTTACAGCAAACTTGAAAGAGGGATCCACTGATGAATGGAAAGGGATGTGTTGTGTTTTGCAATTTCTCCTGAGCACTGAACTTACCATGAAGGACACGTCAGAACAACAAAGTTTACACATGCACAGTCAGTGTAAAAGAAACATGTAAAAGTGAAGAGAATCGAAGGGGGAAGTGAATGCCCTCGTCCCGTCATTACTATGGTAAAACATGTAAATAACCATATCTTCTCTCTGCCTTTGATGTCCTCTGTAGTGAGCAAATGTTGATAGTGTTTCTCACCTGTTTAAGTTCTCATAAGTAGCTGGAAGCCCATGGTGCCATACAGCTATTTCCCTTTATTTGAGCCGTTGATCCACAGTCATTTGCTGCATCTCTCTCCTTGTCCCCCTCTTCGTCTCTGTCTTCCTGTGAAGGCCCAGTAGCTGGTCCTGTGTCATCTTTGTGAGCTCGTCACTTCAGCCAGAAGATCCAATGCAATGATGAAACTGTAAAAGAACAAGAAGCCCATCGATGGAAAGGAGGAAAAATAAAGTGCTGTGAGAAAGGGTGACGGAGGCAGAGAAAAGGGTTTGTGTGTCCTAATTAAGTTCTCATCCATGTTAATTCATCTGGGCCTCATTAGAGGGACCCAGACAGACAATACCCCCCCTCAGTCCTGGGAGAAACCTGGCAGCTGCTACCACAAGAAATCCATTACTTAGTTTAGGAGACTTTGTTGTGACAATGCTTCACTATTTGAGGACAGGTGTGTTGAGGAGTTACTATTGGAATCCTCCTAATGAAGCACGAATTAAACCCAAAAGAAGGATCAGCACAAACTGGAAATTAAACCTGTTCTAGCAGGTGTGTAGGGGCCTGTATTTGTTTTAATTCAAATTGGCCAGAAGATTCAACTGGATAAAAAATATCTCCTTTTCCTCCTTTTTTTCCCAGTCTTGGTGGTCAGCGTTCGTTGCATACCCTCTATCCTTGGATTTCCTGTAACGTTGACTGTGGACTGTATTATTACATTCAGTTTTTATTCAACTATAGTCAGAATGAACGCATTTATTGAAAATGTAAAAAACCCTCCATACAAGTAGTAGAGTCGGCTCTGGCCCTTCTTGTACACAGTCTCTGTGTTTTCTTAGGCCAGTCCAGCTTGTTGTCCAGGTGTACTCCCAGATACTTGTAATCCTGAACAGTGTCCACATCCACCCCCTGGACAGAATTAGGTGTAGGGGGTGTTGTCCGCCTACTCTACTAAGTCCACCACCATCTCCTTCATCCTACCAGTGTTAAGCTGCAGGTGGTTCAGCCCACACCACTCAACAAAGGAGTCCACTATGCCCCTGTACTCAGCGTCCTTCCCCTTGCTGAGGCAGCCCACAGTTGCAAAGTCATGTTGTAACTGAAGTCCAAGGTGTATTGGGTGAACACAAAGACCAGGACAGCCCTCGTGTTGGTTGCCGGAGAAATCAAAGAACATGACTCTCACAGTGCTACCTACGTACCTACGTTACCTGCTTGTAGCCAGTGATACTCCTCATGCCACTCCACACATCCTTCACATTGTTCTGCTGGAGTTTTTGTTCCAACTTCCTTCTATAGCGGTCCTTGCCCTGCTTAATCCTCCTTAAATTCTCTCTGAACTTGTTTCAACTCCTCCCTGTCCCTGTCTCTGAAGGCCCTTTTCTTCTTATTCAAAAGGACCTTGATGTCTCTGGTGACCTAGGGTTTGTTGTAAAACAGCGTTCCATCTCTGTTTGAACAACATTTTCCACACAGAAGTTGTGAATGTACCGTGTTATAAAACCTGAGTTCATCAATGTTACATGTGAATTACAGAGCACATCCTAGTCTGTAGCTTCAAAGCAGCCCTGCAGGGTCTCATTGGTCTCCTGTGACCATTTCCTCACAGTCCTCCCAGTCACAGGCTGCCGCTGGAGTATAAGCTTATACAGCGGCGGGAAGCTGATCAGGTTGTGATCTGATCTTCTGAGGGGAGGGAGGCCTCCTTAACATTAGTAGTAGTAACATAGTCCAGTGACTTTTTTTTGGTTCAAGTCCCCAGATATCACAACAAAGGCATGCGGGTGCTGCGTCTGTAGTTTCGCAATGAGTGTATGAGGTCAAACAAAGTGCTATAAGATGGGATTTAAGACATATTATTATTATTATTATTATTATTATTATACATCATCACATCCATATTACTGTGGATTAAGGGTAATTTTCTGAGCAAAGTCTGGTGGATTTGGGTGTCCCAAGGGTCTGGGACTGCCTGCTTTGGCTGGTTGGTAATCCAGCCTTGCCCAATCGCACCATGAGCAAACAACCCTACAACAGTCATCAGGTTCTGATGCTTTTATTGTAAAATTCTGATTGGTGCGAGGAAACCATTTTTGTCCCCAAACAATTTCATTTTCAATGCCTTTAACAAGCTAACTCATCAGCTGCCCCTTCAGACCCTATTTTTCACAAGCAATTTGTTTAATATTGATCTTGTATGTTGATGGGTTGGGCCTCATTATTTTCTTTAAAAAACGTGTACATGTGCCATCACAAAACACAATGAATTCTGAGAAATCTGATTCCATATTTGAAAAATCAAAGGTTTGCCCCATCAGAGATCCAAATTCTAATCCCAAATAAATGGATAGCTGATCGTGACTGACGTGCTAGTTTGAGCAGAATGAAGAGGAGACATGAAGCTCCCCCTGAACATCTCACTTTGGCAACAGGACTTTCATAGAAGATTCAGTTCACTTTGGTGGTTCATTTGAATTCAAGTGAAACTAAGCTCTGAAGCTCTGAAGTCAACATGTTCTGCCAGTGCATCTAGTCTCTAGCCGTAATAAATGAGCGTTTCACTTTCGGTATAGTACCCTTGAAACACGTATCTAACTTGTACCTAAACCCTAGATCTGACAGTACTCTTAATGTAGGTGGGGTTGTTACCGGATGGTAATAGTCGCGTCAACCTCATAAGTAGCAGAGGGACATCATATCTAATGCAACACAGTAAACGAAGGAACACAAGAACACAATAGAGGACACGGAACGAACTTGCACGCTGACATTTTCAGAATTAAATAAAAAGAATTTGCGAGGAGTGTTTAGAGTCTCTGTCGCAATCGATGGGATTTTTATAAATGGTGGGCAAGAAGTGACGATTCTGTTGACCAATCAACAGACTGCAGTGTTTGTAGCTCCACCTTTAAGGTCAGTGTGCTAGGTACCTCAACAGAGGGGTAACGAAAAAAAACGGGACAGATTGGAGTGGTTCTCTTGGTACCATCCACAACTTTTGCTAATGGAAACATGAAAATAACCGTTTTAATGTGTAACGAACTGAACTGGACTCCCTGGTGGAAACGCGGCTTAAGTGTAAAACTGATAAGTGCTTGTCAATATCCAGCTAAGCTCTGTTCTCCATAGAGCCTATTGATGTTCTGAAGACCATAGTCCACCAGGAGTCACATGATCTCTCTAATACAAAAAAAAAAAATGGACCGCATTTATATAGCACTTTTCTACCTGCTCATCAGGATCAACATGGGCAAGGACACTTCAACAGGAGGAGCTGGGGATCAAACCATCAACCTTGTGATCAATGGACAACCCACTCTATCTCCTGAGCCACAGCTGCCCCAAGTACATGCTTCATATAACGTTAGCCTATGATATAGCTAATTCAACTTCAGCATCACCCATTTATCTCTTGATATATGACTGCGTTTACAGCCTCACAGTTCAGTTATAGTGGTAATACATTTCACCTTGAGCATAAAAGCCAACTTGGGTGTCGGCTAGGTAAAAGAGCTCACCAGCAGTGTGCAAAATACAGGGGGTCTCGGGGTTTGTGACCCCTTAATTAACACCTTGGACCCACTACAAACCTCAAAATCAATATTTGAGGGGTCTCACAAATTAAGCAAATTGTTTTCTATTTATCTTTAGTGTGGAGTTAATTTGCATGTTAAATGTTGAAAGGCAAGCAACACAGAAAATGCCACTGACAATAAACAGACAGCTGCTGGCATACTGCTGCTGCCAGTTATAGTTGTGCAAACAATAAACTCTGCAGCTCCACTCCTACTCTGCATGTTTTACAAGACTCATTTATGGACCAAACAGTCTGTATATCATTAAACAATAAAAAATAGGGTTTGGAGATTTGCTGATTATTGTTTAGAAAAAAGTCAGTTACGTGCCGCAACGGAAGATTTAAATAATTGAGGTATCTACGCTGTGCCAGCTGTGCATAATATGCACACTTTTGAAGAGGTCAGAGAATGCGCCTCTGCCAACAAGTTGGTCTTGTGTTGGTTAGGTGGAAACACAAGTTACCATAATCAATTGAAAACAAAGTGTGCATGTTGTGTTGTATTTATGTATTTCGTTTTATCATTTATTTCCTCTGGACGTTGTGCGCCCCTAGCCCCGAGCTTTTGCCTGCATTGCCCAGCAGCAACAGCAGCAGCAGCAGCAGCAGCCCTGAGCCTATTTGATTACGGGTTTTACCCCTTTGGGTAAAATTGCAGGACTCACAGAGAATGACCAATGGAATGCCAACTGGTGATGAAAGCCACGCCCAGTGTACGAAATACAGGGGGTCTCGGACCTGACTCCGCGGTTCCGCTCATCTTCACGATGTCGCTGTATAAACTGAGACTCTTTCAGAACAGCTCACTGGTGTCAGAAAAGCTCACAAAGTCAGTTAACAGTTAAATCCCAGTGAGTTAATGAAGGTATCCACGCTGTGCCAGCTGTGTGTAATATTACACATAGTTTTGGAGAGGTGTGAGTGCATGTCTATTAAGTTTGTCTGAGCAGGAAACACAAGTGAAAATGATTTACTGAAAACGTGGAGCTTCTGCCTGTTTTTGATTATTTATCTATTTATTTGTTAACATTTATTTAGTCCCTCATTGTGCACACAGATTTTTTGCCTGTAATCAGAGCAGGTCACCTCGTGAGAACGTTTTTAATAACATTTCTTATTTTTCTCGCTGAGAATGAAAAATAGTGCGTGACTGATATACATATATATATATATATATATATATATATTTTTTTTTCCCGGCCATGCCTTGAGACCACCCAATTGACATAGAGTATTTCGCACACTGGCCACACCAGTTTATTAATTTATGACCTGGCCAAAGCCGCCACGTGCAGCATTTATTTCTGTCTGCAATACCCCCAGATTTGCTTAAAGTTAAGCTAAGTTTTGGGTCATGGTTAAATAAGAGTAACTTTCACTGAAAATGAAAACTTTTCTTACAGCAGAGAACTCCTTTACATGAGATAGGTCCAGTCTCCACACCCTCATTTTCCACTGAGGGATTTCAATGTCAAACTGCTCTCTTTTTCTAGTTGTGTCTCCTCTGTGTAATCCATTTAGAAGGAAAATGTATTTCTTTCATATTCTTGCACAGAGCATTTGCATGAAGACATCTTTCTCAATTACAGTATTTAGTGAGACTGTGCTGTGTATTAAATGTAGTCTGTACCTAGTGTCCTTCTTCATGATGGTACCTTGGAGTTAGCAGACCCCTACGTCCTCCTTTTAGCCCGTCTCCCTTTTCGTTTCACCCATAAACAGCCAGTCAGAGGCACTTTGAAGTGAAGGCAAAGGCAAATATGAAAAGAGTGAGTGTCCTCCGTGAAGAGATGTCTTTTCATTGTGGCAATTCCCCAGTCTCGCCTTGCCTCAGGCCTGCATGGCACTCTACCTCCAGTCGCTCGCTAGCAGCCTGGCACGTCCCGCGCTTTATCCGCGAGACACAGATTATCTTCTAATGCTTTGAAGAGGTTGCATGTGAAGAGGACAAAACAGGAGCACCTCTCTTCCTAGCCTGCTGCCGTGACATAAATACTAATGTGGCTAAATTTCAAGGCTCACCATTCAAAACACACCTTGACTCAGTGTAAGGAAGTCAGCTGACTCTGGGGTAGCTAATGTGATTATAGTTAAGCTAAGGGCAAGGGGACACACAGTGAAGGTCTGACTGTGCAGGAGGTGTGTGAACTCACTGTACAGAAATCTAGCACCTTTTTAATTACAACTGTACTTCTTTTGACTCCTTTTAGCTGTGTCAAAGTTCAGAAAACAACTTTTTTATTTTCCGCTATTTAAATTCCCCCTAATACAGCTTTATAAACATTAATAACTATCAAGGCTGCACCCATCCTGCAGTCTCCCTTTAACATACTGTATTTATTTAGACACTTGGGACTCAGTTATTAACTATTAAAACTATGCTGACAGTTACGATTGTCTGCACATATCCATAATTTGTGACCAGATTGACCAAATTGTACTTGACAATACTGTACTGTCAAGTACAATTTTGAAGCACTTGTACTTTACTTGAGTATTTCAATGTTTTGCTACTTTGCTCCACCACATTTATCTGACAGCTATAGTTACTAGTTACTTGCAGATTAGGATTGTACACAGGAAACAATCCTGACAAGTTTTTTAAATATATTGTATTGTTACAAATGAAGCCACTCAACAATGTATAAAGTAGTTAGAATTAGTTCCATATTGACAAACTACGAGAATAAAATGCTGATTACACATTGATCCATCAGTAATAATTGATACAATGATATATGGGTGTGTGTGTTTTAAAACTGTGTTGATACTTCTGTATTTTTAAAGTAAAGTTTTAAATGTAAGGCATAGTTGTAATAGAGTATTTTTAAAATGTGGTATTGCCACTCTTACTAGCTGCTATAATCAATATTTCTATATTAACAGTGGATCAAATGACTACATGTGTGAAAGGGCTCGCTTCTAGTGACATCCCCAAAAAGAAATATCACCCAACTCTGCAGTTCCCCCTTTTGATACTCATCAACCTCTTTTCCAGATGCAACAGACAGCTGTTTTCAGAGAAAAAAATCTTTATAAACCCACTGTACACTACCTGCTCAGCACCAAACAGCAGACAGATGAAGTTAGCAACTAGCTGGTGAACATAGTGGAGCATTTAGCAGCTAAAGAGCCAGATACTTTTTGGTGGGTTGGTGGGGACCAAAACAGAGCTAACAGGAGTGAACATTGGACTTACATTGATCAGGTCAGAAGTGCAAGAGACTTGAACCATTTAACATATAGATCAATACACCAATACTTTTCCTCCCTACAAGATATATGAGGGATTTGCTCTTTTAAATAACCATATTTACCCTTTGATGCCTGTAAGTGACTGCTAATGAGAACTGATACTTACATTAATTGATACAATCACATTTGGTAAAAGGCAGGTCAGGCTCCATGGTGAGAAACTGCTCTGGTCTGTAAAGTATTGATCTCCCTGAGGAGGGCAATCCAAAGATTTTATTCTGCAGAGATCAATGAGGGATCAGTGTTAAAGAGAATCACCATGGTACATTTGCGCAGCTGCCTGGTCCCCAAGATTATACAGGCTCTTTTTCTTATAACAGTCAAAAGCTATCCTTAAAAAAAAAAATCACATGCAGGTTACTCAGTTTTGCCCATTTGTCAATATTTCTGGACTGGGTTTACTTTCTTCAAAAACCCAACTGACTCTGTTGGTGAAAGTGAATTTAAAACAGCAGCTCTGATTTATGAAGGGAAGGGAAACTGGGAAATTGCACTTTTTGTCTAGGGGGATCCAGAAACATCTAAACCAACTCCTACATCAAATGAGCAAGAAATACAGACGAGTACTGAGGAGAAATCATGAGCTTGCTTCAAAGTAGTATGCAAATCACAAACAGGCCTTCAAAGATCCCAAACTCAAGTGGACGCTCCAAGAATATTTGGCAAATATTACATTTCAAGCCCCACTCAAGCAGCTTAATTGGTAAATTATCAATCATATCCAAGATTACAAATGAGGGCCGTTGTGGCAGATTTTACCAGATTGGAATTAACATTTCATTAAAACAGAATTAACCTTTTGACGTGTTTTGTTCTTCTGCAGGGACACAGGGTAGAAAACCTTACTCGAGGACATAAAGAGGAAATCAAATAATTTATTTTCACACAAAAGACTTGGCATAGTCAGCACCCCCTACAAATGAGCGGGATGGTTAAATCTGAACAATAGTGATGTATTGATTAAATCACATGGTTAATTTTTTAAAAATGTTCTGGTGATAAGACACAAACAGGAGTAAAAAAGCTTAAATCTTCCGGTACATGTTTAAGTGCATTTAATACAGAGATGAAACAACAGGAGACGACTGAAGATGAGTGAAAACAGCATCAGAAAAACGACAGACATAAATGTGGAAAAAACTAACTGCAAGAGAAAAAAATGAAAACGGGTATAAAATGTATTCATCAACAATAAATATGTACACTGATGCAGCATCCCTTCTTAAACTTACACACATATACAGACACGGTATAGACACACAGTAAAAAGATGTTTTAAAACGTGGACGACAGGGAAGAAGAGCATAATCGCTTTTATTCTTCTCAAATCTCTTAAATGTTAAAATAGAAGCTTTATAAAAGCTGGGAGCCATCATAAGTTTACATTTTGAAGGTGGTTAATTACAATAAGTAATATTATTATATCAGGTGAAATCAAGTCTACCCCACTACAATAAAACATTAAATGTCAGTTAATATAAAGGGTCTCTCACCAAGTAAGTTAATTAAAAAAGCCACAATACAGTAAAGGGCAAGAGAGGTCAACCTTGTAACTTTAACTAGTACATAAAACACACAAAGAGCTTAGCAACCTGCATATGTTAACCAGAAATACCTCAACATCTGAAATTACATGTTATTTTACTTTCCCAAAGCACAGTGAAATACAACTAGCATCCAGGGACATTTGGGGACACCATGAAGTCCCCATTTAAACCAGAGGACAGACGTGATGTTTACTTGGTTTATAGTTAGTGTTAACACTTCACAACAATGGTAACCAGCCAGGAAGCCGAACAGGCAACGTATAAACAAAATGTAACAAGCGTCTGGGAAAGTACATTAACAAAAAACAATTATGTCAAGATAACCCATTAACAACTGCAGACAAACAGCAGAGCATCCTTCATTTTTTAAGGGTAAGGCAAACCTTACCAGAACCTATGGCGATCACACACCTGTAGCCCCTAGCATGGTGCAGTACCGTTCCAGTTAGCTCCTAGTCTTGACTGAAGCGTTGTGCATGTTTGGAAAGACACACCAAACTGCCTTTTCAGTACGTTTTCAGTTCTCAGCAACACAGACACAATTTAGGTGAATACATCACATGATAGGCATCAGGTTGATAAACAACTGGTTTATTGTTTTAACCCTACTTGGCCCAAGTTTCAGCCAGGCAGCACTCTAACTGGACAATTCTGATACTGCCACATATCAGATTGAAGTATGTCTCTAGCTTCTGTGCATTTTTCAAAATGCGGCTAAATGCCATTTCTTCTGGATTTGGAAAGTTGGTGCAGAGCCCCAGCATGTACAAATAGTTAGTTTGCTTCTAGGTAGCTTCAACTTTATACACATACACCTGTCCGGTCAGATCTTGCCATTAGCAGCAGTCAAGGCAAAGGAGGTGAAAAGATGGGTCGACCCCTGCTGGTGCTTCCAAGCAGCAGCGTCTCAGAAGAGGTGGGTGGATGAACGACTGAATGTGTGGTACTTCCTCTCAAACATGGAAGGCAGATTGACCATGGAGGGGGAATGGTGCGTCTGTAAATAGAAAACAGAAGAACGAATAAGAAAAAGAAAAATGTGTGTGAAGGGGGATTAGAAAAATGTTAATATCCAATTATCTTGTTAATCACTCTGGTTTATTAAAACTTGGTTCTTATTCATGTTTTTAGCAATTCTCCATATTGGTAATGACAAAAATGTTGGACTCTCCAAGTTAATTGCTGAGATCCAGGAACACTATGACATCACTATAACAAAGTCCAAAGTGGCAAGAAACATAAGCAGTCAGTCGATCAGAAAGTGTAACCTCCAGGTTAGTCAAACTTATTTGAACCATAGTTGTGTGTACACTAGGGCTGTCCAAATATGGAGTTCGAACGACTGTGAACTAACTAATGTATATTGTTTGGATTAATGTGCACACAACCCACATAGCCTAAACTATGTTTTAGCATTGACATTATCAGTTAATTTGTAGTGCAGCTGCTGCCTCACTTGAGTGATGAGGTCAGCCTGGTTCCAGACCTCTTAATCACTGAACATCGCTGTTTTTTTCAGCAATTTTAAGTGAAATGAAATGACAACCTTTAATGCCAAAGGCCATTTGTTTATTGAACTTTAAGCCCCTCTTTGAACGTAAAGAGGGAACTTTCCACCACTCGACTCACGTATCCACCACATAGCACTTTTAGCTATATAATTTCTTTATTACTTTGTCTTATGTGTTTCATTAAGATTTGTGTGTGTGCTCCGATACATACACTTTGTAATTGCCCCACTGGGGATGAATAACGTTTTGGAATTATATTGAAATGCATTTTAAAAGGCAGCAAATGGCCTTACCTTTATTCACATAATTTTTACATCTACAGTGTTTACGTCATGGTTAGCTAGTTGGAACTAGTCTCCTCCATATAGAGTTAAAACAGAACAATTGTCAGTACTGAGATTACTAATACGGCAACGTGGCAGGGAATAGATCAGATAGTGAATTTTAAAATGCACACACAGGAGTACAGGTCGCGGCTTGTTGCACTTATACAATGTAAACTTTGAATTAAAATCATTATCAATTGGATATTTAATTTTTTTTTGTTAGAATGGTTTCGATTTTGAATTAAAGGTGATGGGGTTAGTTTGTACACTGCAGTCCTGTGCTGATATTTCAGGTTCATTTCAATTCGGGTGTGCATACTTTTGTTTTTACCTCCCAGTAAAGTGGTTTAGATAATCTGGCTAAACCTGACTGATTGTCTGACTGCTCGTGTTTGTTGTCCCATCAGACTTCGTTATAGCAATGTTGCTGTGTTTCCAGATCTCAACAATTACTTTGGTGAGTACAATGTTATAATAACTGAAAGCAAAAACTAAAAAAAACCCAAAAAAAAAAAACCCCAATAAGTTGTAATAAACTAAAATATCCTTTAAATAACCTAACACCCAAGTAGTTAGCAGGAGGACTAGGTACTCTTTGGAACAAGAAAGCATGAGTGCAAGTGTGAATGTATGTTTAGTGTTCACTCAGCCATTCAACTCAGTTCAGTACCAACATCCCAACTCCCTTTCAATGTGTACTTTTAAAAGCCTGTGCAGCAAGATATAGATTGTCATGTGAGCTGTCTAGCTCGCAGTCAAGAGTGCGTGTGTTTGTGTTAAGGACAAGGACGGTTAATGTGCTCCAGCCCAATTTTATACATACTTAGTGCACAAAGACAAACGCTGTTACTAGCGCCTCTCTGCCTTCAAGCCAAACCTTGGCCCTGAACTAATCGAGATAGGCAACCTTTGCCAACACAATTGCACTTCAGTAGCTTTCCACGTGGCTTTTATGCACACGCGCACACACGAGTGCTTTCTACAAGCATTTTGTCAGAGGCATCATCTTTCTCCTGCCCTCTGTTTGTGTCAGCTGATAAATGGTAACTAGTGAATGGCGGCCTTGATTACATGTTAGTAAGTGGTGCTAGAGGGCTTCAGAAACACAGAGGACGATAAAGGCTGAATGAATGAGCAGATTAATGGGCTGCTTTCACTGGAGAGGAAGGCCAGGTCAAGGGCAGCACTAGTCACAATGCAACCCTATCTGACCCTCATTACACACCTGCCATAACAAAGCTTGCATGCTAATGAACACTTGTTTTGTGAGAGTGTGCATGAAAATGTCTCCATTTGACATTCAGACTGTGCACACACTCAAACACACACATCAACAGTTTGTCCCTGCTTCCAGTGATATATTGCCAGTGTCATGCCGAGGTATTCTCACTCTCAACACTGAAGTTAACCCAGATGTGGTTTTTATTGGAGCGAATTAAGAGGGGCTGATCACCACACTGGCACAGCAGCCTTTTACCAGCTTCCTGGGCTGTATATCAAACCTGAAGGAGCGTCACCGCTTTCAACAGTCTATGACAGACTGCAGAGGCAAAGCAGTGCGAAAATGCCATGTGAGAAGGAAGGTACAGTAGTCTCTCATTTTATTCAGCCACTCTGCCCCAGAATCAGTAATGGCCAGTAATGACATCATTACCACAGTATCAGCAGGGGGGCACTTAAGTTCATTTGCATTTTAATTCTAACACCCAGGAGATGTTCTGTGCACCAACAACCACCAGGTGGCATCTGTGAGCAAAGTGGAGCCTCTGGAATCCCCACTTACTATACAATGGTCGTAGACATACAGTACAATGTATTTCACTGCAGAATTTTGACTGAAAAGAGTTACAGCAACATGCTGGGACCAACTATCAATGGATGCCAAGAAACACGGAGTAACGTGCAGTAGGAAGGCAAGAAACGGACCAGTGAACTATGTTATAAAACCGGAGTTTCAGATTAAACAAATCAAAAAAACTGCACGACTTTTGAAGGGACTTCTTTTCTGGTGACTTTTCCTCCAGGAGTATATTGCAGTTTTTGTTTACCGTCAATAAAATGTTATAAACTACAGTGTGTTTGTCCTCCATCAGTCCTTATTTATCCAACATAAAATAAAGTAAAAAGTCCTTAAGCAGTCAACAACAAATTCAAAATGGGGTTTGGAGATTTGTGTTTCGAAAAGCCCCAAAGTTAGTTACATGCTGCATCGGAAAAGATTTAAATAATGAATAAAGGCAACCACGCTGTGCCAGCTGTTCGCATTTGGTGCCAGCTGTTCACACTTGGAGACAGCCGTCATTCCTGACAGAGGGTGTGCGTATGGGCAAGGTATCGACCAAGAAAGTAGTGACAACGGATGCCAGCCGATTGGGCTGCGGCAGTCTGTTCGAGGGCAGAACAGTGAATGGGATTTGAAGCACGTACCTCCATCACGCCCATATCAGCTATTGGGAGCTAACAGTAGTGTTTCTAACACTTAAATATTTTCTATCGTTTCTCCAGGGGCATCAAGTCCTGGTGAGAACGGACAATATGACCATGGTGGTCTGTATCAGCTGTCAGGGAGGTCTGGCATGCAAACTGATATTGTGGAAAATGTTCTTAAGGTGGCTTTGCTGTTGGCTTTAGCCAAGGCTAAACGTTTTGACATTCATGCACTTACCAGTGGACCTGGCAGCTTTTCAGCCACAATGTTACGGCTCTATGGAACAGCAGCGGCTGCATATGTTGTGCGCAGTTCGTGCTTTGCAGACTTATGTGGAGAGAACAAGGGACTTCAGGAAAGAGGACCAGTTGTTTATGTCCTGGGCTAAGCCCCGCAGGGACATGCCCATCACCAAACAAAGACTTTCTCAGTGGGTAGTGAATGCTATCACATTGGCCAGGCTTTCAGGTTCCCTAGTGCTTCTGTGAATATGCAGGGGGACATATCCCATAGTGAGACATCTCACTTTCACTACTCAGAACTGGGGTTACGCAAGTGACCTAAGTTTTCTTTTTTCCTCCCAACATTGCAACATGCTGCTCTGGTTAATTACTGGAAAGCGAATGCAAAATGTGATCAATTAAGCATGCAGTACGTTTACATGCACTTAAGTAAGAGAAAGTAAATAGGAGAGAGGCTGGATGAAAGGAGCGAAGGAGCGATGTGTCCTTGTATTTAAAATGATTCCATCTAAAGTCCGACTAAAACTGAAACACGTAGTAGCCTGTTGAAGTCTGAATGGTTTTCCACAGCTGAAAGTTTGACTATTTGTAAAATTTAGACACATTCGCGCTGTGGGGGAATCTCCGATCTGTCTGCCTGTTCTCCTCTCCTCTCTGTGCCATCAGTCTGCTCCAATACCGACACTCACGCACAAAAAAGTCAGGACCTTAAAATAAAGGAGCCAGGCTTCCAAAATAAGGTTGGAGGTAGGGGAGAAATCTGATTACTGCCATGCTGCATGTATACACGGCTTTACAGTAACCTGGTAACTAAAGTGCGTATAAACACATTCTCTGATTACCCGTGTTACCTGGTTTCTCTGAGTAACCTGGTTACTTAAGCGCATGTAAAACACACTGATTGTTATCTCCTGAGCTTAATGAGATAGAACTTGTCTCTTAATTAATTTAGTTAGTAGATGGTCTTTACTGTGGTCAGTGCCAGTAGGTTGGGTCCTTATTTCAAGCTAGGGGGACTGACTCAACTATAATATGCTGCAGGAAACACTGGTACTTACTAAGCATATGGATGGATAGCAAGTTTCTATAGATGTTCTGATACTGGGACAAAACTATGTTTTACAGCAACCATTCTAGCCTACAAGTAATGAGTGTTTGATACTTAACGATAGATTTTCATTTACTTGTTAATTTGTAGATTGAGTTCATGTATATTTATTTGGTGTGAATTAGTTTCAGTTTCATCTAATTTTATGAGAAACAGGGATAGATTAGCAACTGACTACCCCACTAACAAACCTCAGTATGTTGTGACCACACATTTGAATGCTTAAAATCAAATTGATACACAAAATAGGAGTAAAATGGGCAATTCCTAAACTGTTGTGTACGTTGGCAGGTTGCAATGAACAGGCTTGTGTATGGTTCATTACGAAATGGTTTAATGATCTCCAAATAGACAACACTGTCATTCTGTTTTGTCAAACCCCATTTCTTAAGCATGAATAACTTTCAGACAGGTAGAGCAGTGTTCATACAATTGGGAACTGGTTAAATGGCTGAGGTGAATATGAGTCAAAATGTGCTCAGCGACTCAGCCATCACAAGTGGTTAAAATGTAGGACAGATAACAGGTAACCTGCCACCACGTTAAACCTCAGATGAGAAGTCAGCCTGGCTTCCATGAATACATTGACATTTAAATTTTAGTGAGCTGTTTTAGTGTAAACTAGCCAAAACACACAAAGAGCATAGCATCCAAAATTAAAGGCATGCCTTGACAATTGGATCTTTACTCTTGATATATTCTTCAACTCATACTTACATCATAGTCCTTCAAGTTCTTTCTAAAGAAACTGTTTAGATTGAAACAAAGCTAACTTAGTAACACCTGTTAATTTGAATAATTAAAAATCAGAACAACCCTTAATAATATAATGTTCATGGATCTGCCCATACTAAACAGTAATGTGGTTAACACCTGACAAGAAAATAAAATATTCTTTATGTGACAATGTGCCTTAAAGGAGCCTTTTTCCCATGAGGGAAAGCAGGCTTCCACCTGGACAAACTCTTTTATGTCCCAGCTCTACACCAGCCCAGCTCCATTAATTCCTTTTGTATACAGCCCACTATTAATAGCAGTCACCTAGTGAATATTCCCAGCCACCACCACCACCACCACCAATTACTAACCCAGGTGATTTATAGGAACAGAGCAATTCCAAATCAACCCTTAAAATCTCTGCCCTTTGCCTTATGCCAATCTGGGGTGAGAAGCATTACACCCACACTACTTATATATTTCTAACTTATCTAATCATTGGAGTTCAGAGTTCAGCTATAGAGCAGACACTTATTAATCTCATCTATCTTTGTCGTAGGTTCTCAGCTTCTAAGGAGTTGATTTGGGACTAGAGATGCACCAGTGGTGTTTGGATGTTAAAAAGCCAGCAGGTAGTGAGGATTAATTTGAAATTAAAAATGGTATAGACCACAATAATGTTTTCTCACGTCAGACTCCAGGACTGAGCTTAGTGATGGTTTAGAGCAGAGTCTCCCTGCGAGGACTGGTCAGAACAGACTTGCGTGGGTCCAAGGGGACAAGAGGATCCCCACATGACTCAGAAAAGGTCTTGTCTTTGACATTAACAGGCTGTGGAGCTGAGGACCTTGGCTGGAACCATACAGAGGGTAGCTGTCTGGACACATGCAGGCTAGATTTTGGCTGGGAGTTTTTGGAGTTGAGTTGAGTAGAGTTTCGGACAGGTGGAATGTAAGTGGAGGTGGGATGGGTTGAAGAGGTGGACTGTTGGAGAGTGTAGGGGCCTGAATAAGATGCTGGTTGGGTCGATAATGGAGCATGACGGGTGGACTTGCGTTCTCGGGTGCTAGGGCAATAGTTGGGGCAGAGGGTTTGGCTGAATTCAGGGGCAATGTTGGGGTTGGGGCTGGGGCTATGGGCAGGGTTTTGGGTTGGGCTGCAGGGGGTACGCATACAGACAGGGACCCTGGCTCTGACAGGAGGATGGTCCAGAGAGTTAGAGCGCTGCACCACGGCACTGTTCTTGGCAGAATCATTCAAACTGAACGTGGAGGCAGAGCGAGGCATCTAGAGTACATAACAGAGGGGAGACACATATGGAGCAGGGATTTACATATCATGAAGAAAAACAAGATGAGACAGGGAGAGAATAGACATGCTAAAACTAAATTCAAGGAGAAAGGAAATCCTCAGAAGGTAAAACAAAAGACAGAAACACATAGCATAGAAGGATAGGGAGGGAGAGAATGAATATCACATAAAGTAAGACAGAAATTGCAGGCTTTAAGTTAGGCAGATTAGGGGAGAAACCTCCGCAGGGGGAAATTTAAAATCACATACCTGGACTGACCAATACTGTAGTTTTAAAAACACAATGCACAATTGCCTACACTGTTAAATTGTTAAACACAGGTTTAAAAGAAGGCTCTGATAATCAAATTCTAAGTGTCTTGTTTTAAACACGAAGTGACTGTTCACTAAACCCCTCCCCTGAACAGCTATTGTCCAATTATAGCCAGGGGCATTTCATACTACATTATTTTGTGGGGTTACAGGCTACAGAAAAACCAAACAAAAAGCCCTGTTCACTACTAGCACATCTACTGTGTAGTATTTCCCCACTGTGTGGCAGCCAGTCCTGGATGCTACTATATCAGAGGGTAGGCTAATGTTAGCGGCTGTCCTGCTCTATTGGATTTGGGTTGAGTTTACCTTCCAGCAGCCCTAGCCGACCTTATTATCCTCTACATGGATCATCAGCTGGTGAGGATGCTGATTTTTGCCTCTTTTAGCCTATTTAAGACACAGGTTTATAGGGTTCTCTTTTTAAAATGAGTCAGCTGGAAACAGCGTTTTCAACTACCTCATGAAGCCAACGTTAGCTTAATTAGCTTGCTAGCTACAGCTAATAAAATCTGCTTCTGACGGGTGTCATTTCAGCTGGCAAAAGCAACTGTTTCTGGCTTAAAACGAGAAGCCTGCTTTTGTCTATTTCTGTCTGAAATCAAGTACTCATTGTTTAGCAAATTAGGCAAAAAGGACAGAAACAAAAAAGAGGCAGAAACAAAACAGTGCATCCCTCCTCCTCCTCCTCCTCCTCCTCCTCCAAGTAAGAGGTATTTTATATCTTGGTTCTCTGTAGTCAAGTTTGTATTAGCAGCTGCACTAAAGCTCCTTTTCCTGCTCTATCTGCATTAAAGGAAGTGCCAGAGGCAAAAAAAAGGATAAAACACACTCTGCTTCCACTGTTGACTAGGAATTACCTGAAGCCTTTAACATACACATTAAAAAGGACCACTTTTGACAATTATAAATTAATTTCACAATGGGTTTAATTCCAAAATATTGCCAAATAGGTGCTTTTGCTTTTCACTTTGACATCAAATCCTCCGACCACCACAGCAAGTGGATGTGGACCCTCGTGGCTATGTGGACGCAGAATATAAATTGCGCTTAAGGGAATGCCAACATCCATATATGGCTAACTATAGGAGTGGAAATCAGTGTTGTGCTTTTACAATGATTGAGATTTATAAAACAGAACCACGTGTAGGCTGTGTATAAGGCTACAATAATTATAATAAAAATGAGTGCACATGCACATTTCTGTCTTTGTGTGTACACAGAGTTTGAGCGATGAACTGATATTTATGCATTGGGTGGCGGGCCCCTGGTCTTTACCGTCAGTGCTTAATACATTTTTAAGGTTTTTTCATTTTTCTTTTTGCCATGCAACAAACTTCCCTGGCCAGAATCTTGGTTATATGGTTTGCGTCTTAACCACTAGGCCATCGGAGGCCTAGGAGGAAAATAATTAAGGAACTTGCCAAAATAACACAGTCCTACAAAAGAGCATAAAAAGTCCCAGCACATTTAAGAGCAGAAGCCCTTTTTCTTTTTAGTCAAGTTAGATCCAAACGACTGACATTGACTGGAAGCTGTTTCATCATGGATTGATGGAGAGATCAATTGCCTGGTTCTCAGCAAAAGGAGAAAGAGATGGAAAGAATAGAAAGGAAATGAGGAACAGATGGACAGATAGACAGCCAGCAGTCATCCAGTATTAATTATGATGTGAGACAAAGAAGACACATTTTGCAAACACTTTGGGAAATTCAGGAAACTTAAACTTGATCATTGAAGGTAGCGTTTAAGAAGTAAGTAAACCAAAGCACAGATATTGGTCTTTGAATCACAAAGAACTTGGATATGAGAGTATCATGTCCTTTTTTCTCTGTTTTTCACAAAGTGTGAATGAGTGACATAATATTACACGCTATTACAAGATGCCTAAATCTGTGTATGAGTTGGGTCCTGACCAAGACAAACAGATAGATAAATAAACTAAATAAGACACACTTTAACTTAGTGTCGCTATACCATCAGTACAGCTCAGACAGGCAAATAAGCAAAGACTTACAGCCAGCGTGGAGCTGCTGCTGATGCGGTTCTCACAACTCAGCCTCTGGCTTTTTTCATCCGGAGTACTGTTGGCCATGAACGCCCTCTGGATCACACGCTTCGGGGTCTTAGTGAAAGAAAAAGCCCTCGTCACCTAGCACAAACACGCACACAAACACACACAAACACACACACACACACACACACACAGAATGTTAGTAATCAATACATTTATGTTTTGTCATAGATACCACTTTTTTTTTTTTTTTGCACTGAACATCTTGGATTTTCAGCCACTTCATTTTGAGTATCTGTAGATAGCACTCTTTTTGTCTGTTTGCACTTTGAATCCATCACTGCTGAGGCCAATTATACAACCTGTTGTTTTTTTACGTGTTCCAAACACACAGTATCATAACACCACACTTACAGTACTTTTTGGCAGAGAACCATCTGTACCAGGCATTACATGGTTAGAACAACAAATGTCAAAGCATTCATTAACAAAGTATAGTTTGTTAATAATAATAATTACATTACAAAAACTTCCAAAGACGTCACAAGTCTTCTTTATATATGGTTTAGGGATCATATTACAAGCAGGCTTGCACTTTGTAATTTGAAAGGGACCATGTTTCTGTGCTGGCCTTAAAAGGCAAGTGTTAAGCTATGGGTATCCCTGCTTTCTTAGCTTCCACAAAATGATTGGCCTTTGTCACAGCTACTGAGAAGGATCAGCATCTGGCAAGTCATGGTTTTTATTTCATTTTTTTACTTGTACATTTCTTTTTTTTTTACATTTTGACTGTAGTAGTACTATTATATGCTATTATTATGTGCTTGTATCTGTTCTATCTGTTTAAGTAGTAATCATGTACACAATGAATACATGCAAACCTATTTCTTGAACAGATAACAGCTGTTGACCTTACATATATGGCCGTTTTTAAAGTACATCAGGAAAAGCAGATATCTTTGTAACACCATGAAACAGGCTATGGGGCAGACTGGCTTGCCAGTCATTCTACCAATTTCCCTTTCTTTAACCTTTCAACCTTCACTGCTCTCAATTGTTCCCTCAAATGTCTCCTTAAGCAGCTTTAAAGTCAGATAAACCATTTTTTCACACACTGTCAATGTCACATATCTTTATCTGTATATTTGAAAGATTCTTTCAGGCAGTATCATGCTTCTATTCTGTTAAATATTCAAATCCTTCAGCTGCCCTCTCTGGATAAGCTGGAAAGATCCCAGCACATTGTTTTATGACTGCACAATTACAAAAGGGAAAAGTCTGCACTAGATGTCTTGTGCGTGACTTCATTCATGTTTCTGTGTAATTCAGCATGAAATAGTTTGTATATTTACCTGGATTACAATTTAGGGCTGTTACCCGAATGACGACACTTGGGTCGATTCAGGCTGTCAGGCAGGATGTTGAATTAACCGCTGGTAGTCAAGGCTGATGTCATTTGTTTTCGTCTGTGAAAGGGTCACGTGATGGGGGCGTGGCTGATAAGACCCAATTAGGAAGCGAACATGGCGAACATCATCGTTTTAGAACGTCTCCGTTTTCACCTGTCCTCACTAAAACACAATCCCAGAGTTTTCAAACTAAAACTGGGTCAGCAGCGTTTTAAAAGGTCTCCGTTTTAGGGGTTATAAAACGCTGCAGTAGTGTGGATGCTAGGTGTAAATGTAGCAAAAGTTATGCATTTTAAAACAAAAACGTAGTGGCGTGGATGTAGCCTCAGAGTCAGCACTTCAGGTCAATATGTCTCTCCTGCGTGGCTGCTGACAGCTCTGTTAGCTGAAGAGTCAATCACACTGGGAGGCAGTTGAGGAGGTTATACCAGCGTTGGCTTTTGCCAACTTCGCTGCTTTCAGCACCAGAGTTGAGAGCGTCGGCGCAGGGAACAGAAACGAGACTCGTAACAGAAAAAAGCCTTACATGCTGTCCTTCTGCGTTACTCTGTGCACAGCTTAAAAAAAAAAAAAAGGGTAGTGATTCGACTTACAGAATGTGAATTGACTCTGGGACTTCTCAACTGATGATTCGAATCATCAATGTTTAGGGGGCAGCCCTAGTCTGAACAATGCTTGGCTGCTGTGTTATAATGACCCACCCCTGGAAATGGTGCAGTTGGGAAGGTTAATCATGAGAAACCTATTCCTCAACCATTACCTTTTTAGACGTCTTCTTGATGGCCCTGGAGGCTTTGCTCAGGGTGCTGTCCATATCCTTGGTGCTGACCTGTAGTGAGTCTGGGTCTGTACACTGAATCAGGTCCTCCTGGTTATAAGACAAAAACCAATACAGCCTCAAACTTAATATCAGTCATGACCTGAAGTGTGTTATTCATGTATCAACACACACAGTCTTTATTCCTCCCCCCGCCCTCACCCTGCAGTGGGCTTGTTAACAAGCAGGACTCTTTTTCTTTGGTATTCACACTGCAGCACTGACCCAGTGAAAACAGCATTAGGAATGCAGCTGCCAGGCAGCAGGCAGACCAGAGGCCAACATCGCCCCCTGCTGCTTGCTCTGCTAAATACAGCAGACAGCCTCACCACCACATCTTCCAGTGGGCTCAATAATAATTAAGCTTAATCAGTCAATAACAAGTGTTTTTTCCCCATAAACCATTAAAAGGATAAGGGTAGGAGATATTCCGTTTTTTTTTACCTCATAAAATCCCATGAAAAGACCAAGACCACATAGGGATTGGTATAACTAACAAGTATTTCCTGTGTAGCCTGTATTCCTCTGTGCCATAGAGCTCAGTTATTGTCCAAAAACTCTTAAAAACACATCAATGAGTGCACTGGGTGACATGTTCCTTTATTACCATGAACACACACACACTGCTTAGCAGCTTATTTTGACTAAATCCCAAATACACTGTCCTGCTGCCGGCAATACTCACTAGAGCACCAAATGTGTATTAATTCACAGCTGAAAATAGTCCCCAACAAATGCACTATTTCCTCCTGTTTGAGTAACGTTTGTTAAATCTACAGGAGATTACTGGGCGTTTTTTACAATCTAAATCCACTTTTTTGAATTGGTAAATATGTAGAGTTACTTTATTATACTAACAATTGATCCCGGTGCCTGTCTATAATGTTCATTGGAAAAGTGTTTGCTTTTGCCTTCTTTGGCTTTTTCCAGAATAATATGAGTGTGTATTTGTAGAATTGTTATTTAACAAGACATTGAGAGATTGAGGGCATTTTCACACAAATAGTTTGTTTGCTCTGGACCGGATCAATTGATTAGTTTGTAAACCGTTTTCCCTTTGGTTTGGTTTTATTTCACCCTGAGCAAAATCCAAGAGAACCAAAATGTATCACTACAAACCACGTGAGAACGTTCACTCTACTTATTGGTCAGATGTGTCTGGGGCTGGAGCAAGAAAGTAAATACATGAATGTGTTCTGGACTAGTATTTCTGTGAGACAAACACTGCTATGCAATTTAACATGGAGCAACAGCACAGTTGACATTTGCTCATAACCGTGGTACAGGGTTCGTACAGCTTCTTAAGAGTAAAATTCAAGCACTTTTAAGGTACCTAAACCAAAAATGTCCAGACTCTCGAAGCCTTTATCATCACATCTAAATTGTTACTATAAAATGCCAGGAGACAACAAACGAATAAGATGACGGGATCGTTTCATTTCAAATATTAACAGATTTTTGGTTTACATGAGTGGTTGTGTAGTTGAAACACCAGATTATGTTGAAAGTCAAGGATTTATCACGGAGTATATTTGAATTCAAGCATAATCCTAACCTTGAAAACAAAACGGTTACACTTTCAAGACTTTGTACGAACCCTGGTGGTAATTATCTGGGCAATATACCAGTAGATTAGACTTTGAAGAAACATGTTGAAAATACTATACCGGGTCACACTTTGCAAAGAAGACATGCTGCTTTCAGATGACTGAACAAGGGAGCTAATATTTAGCTCAAACGTGCGGAGTACACCTGGTAGTTGGGACGGATCAAGGGTAGATCACATTTTTATCACAAACAAACCGCTCTAGAGTTCGTTTGGAACTGGACCCAACGAATCGCACCAAGGGGGTAAATGCTCCATGGTTCGATTCAACCGAACTAAACAAGGCAGGGGTGAAAATGCCCTGAGAGCGTGTGAGCGAGACTACTACTACAGTGTTGATCATTGTTACCATGTCTGGGGCAAATTTCCATCCTCACTAACACTCTTTCACAGCCCATATTCTGTCACTCTCCGTTGCAGTGTAAACAAGTCCAGACAAACTACATCCTCCAAAATGATCATACAGTTGAATCAACACCTCTCTAAAAACAGTTTAAACAAAAACAATATAACCTTCATGATTATTGCAGGACTGTTCTATTAGACTGCATTCATTTTAGCTAGGTGTACAGAATAAACCTTTTTATTTGGCATCACAATGAGCCATACAATAACCATTTGCACAACTGTAGAGCCGTTGTTTCTCTGAATTTATTTTTGTGTGTAAAACAGTCAAATCTAACCTTTCGAACAATCAAACTAAATTGCCTCAGAGTATGCGAGCAGCGGACCACGCGAAACACATTCTTGGAACCAAGACTGCAGTGCGGAACTTGATTGGCAACAGCACATCCTCTACTGCGCCTCTCCTCCCCCTGGAGTACACAGCGAGTCACCAAAATACCAGACCACGCAGGTGAGGTAATAACCCAACGACACTTCGCCCACACCAAAATTGAGCCCAATGTTTTTGTCAACTACTCTTTCCAAGGTCATGAACTTCCATTCTTAAAATTATATTTTTTAATACGTTTTTGAAGGATTTTTTCTTTTTCGTTTTACAGGATGATGATGAGACTAAGACTGGACCAATTTGTTTTTGGAGAAGAAAAGGTTCTTTTAGTGTAAATTGCTGTTGACAGAGCTAACACAGCCTCCTTCCCTGTCTGCCAATCTGTCAAACTACCTACTTTCTTTTCTTTGTGTGTGTTCGAGTGTGAGGCTACTCACCGCATCAGCCCTGCAGATGGTGTTGGCGACGTGGCGGCAAAGTGTTCGCAGCCAGGCGCTTTTAACTGTTTCCTCTCCAACCAGTTGGAAGCTGAACAACAAGTTCTCCTGTTCAGTTGGAGGGCGAACCACCAAGGCAAATGCATTCGCACACTCTGACGGGAGGAAGTGAAAAGATGGACAGTCAGTGATAGAGTGAGAGAGGGAAAATAATGAACAGTGACAAAAAGAAGGGAGGAGGGAAATCAGCCAGTGAAGACACTGATATGAAGAGAATGAGATAGAAAAGGATGAGGATGGCTGAGGAAGAGTGATGGACAGGGAGAAAGGGAAGAGAAACAGAAAGAACAGACAGGAGTGGTGGAAGAAAAAAAAAAACACTGATGACAAATCAACTTTAGTGCTTTGTCCAAACTCCATAAACATCAATCATTACTGTTCCCTGTGTAAACACAGCATTTGTCAGCATTTTTCACATAAAACTACACAAAATAAAGGAAAATCCACACTACGTAAGAAACACTTGCTTTCTGACCTCCTTCACTTATTCCTGTCAGCGTGTCATACTGTATCCTGAAATGTGGGATCTTGAGACGCTGTACCTACAGGGCTTGACAGTAATCTGGTTTCACTTTTTAGCAGCCTTTAGTCCTGTTTATTTTATTGAAGTTTGTTTCAAACATACTGTCTATCTCTAATGTACAGTATTCTGCCTAGAAAAGGAACTGTACTGCTACCTGACGCTTATATGAGGCTTCTGCAGTCTGAGTTAGACAAATCAAGTGGATATCTTTCAAACTTAGTGGTTTTAGTATGAAACATGCAGCCTCATATAAGCTTCAGATAAACTCTGGAATACATTTTTGGACTGTGGAATTTGTCCCTATTACTTACATTGAAAGTGCAATAGGAAGGGATGTTTAATGACCAGTATGGACAGGAGGAATGATTACAGCAAACCTGTTTCAGTGTTTATATGTGTACCTGACTGCTGTTTTAAGATTTCCAAAACTGTGAACATACCCGTTCATTCAATTGGAAGTAGGAAGTTTCTTTTACAAAACGCTTTCTTGTTGGTGTCTCAAGGGAAACTGAAAACCAACCTTTGAGTCAGCTACTAATCACCATTCTTAATTTAAGAAATTGCCAAAGTGACTTTATACTTTTAATGACATCCATGCTTGCTGTGGGATTTTCCAAAAACACTCCTCGGGAATTAAATGATTTTTTGAACATACTGGGAAAGAGCTTCTGCAATCAGCTTTGTTCAAATAAATGGAGTGGAGATCTTGGAGTTGGTTTGTCATTGTTTCTTATTACAGGTTGTTATTACAGGGACACTCCAAAAGGGTGTTTAACCACTTTTGGGTATTACAATGGAGTGCAGGTTGAGAGAGGAACATAAAACACCCTCAAATGTTGTCCCTGTGTTACCCTCTGTGTCCTGCAGGTCCAGCACTCTTCGAATCTGGGACAGTGGCATCAATGCAATGTGTTTGAGCGGGGGCGGTGGTCTCGTCTGTCCCAGCGGACTCTTAAATGTATTCATTGCCTTGTGTCGCTTCCTTGCAATCTGCAGAGACACACACCCAAACACATGCACAAAATGAGACAGCAACTTTGGAGGTAAATGAGAAGACAGGCAACTTCCAAATAACATCTGGTACGTGTGTGTGTGTGTCCTTGCGATTTAGATTTGAGTGTGGGTGCATTTTCCAGTGTGTGGGTGAAGCTGCTATCGGTTACTTGGCAATAAATCAATGAGGCCTTCATAGATGTAAACGATGCAACTCATTAATGCCACATTAATTAGATGCTGAGAAAGACAAAAAGAGAGAGGAGGAGGGAAGGAGAAAGAGAGAAATGGGGGAGAGGACAGGACACTACATCATAGGTCACTGTTATTTTGGCAGTGTGAGCGAAGAGGGCGAGAGTGATTATATGAATGCAAGAGTTAATCAATGATTAGTGATGATGGACGGGAGTAGTGAGGCTAACTACTCGAACACAACATTCACTCAATATACATACAGGCCTACACGGAAAAGTGTCAGAAATCCATGTGTGTGGCTGTTCAAAACACACAGTCTCATTAGGAGGTGTCACTCGTGAATCAGCGCAGCCACCCACCTCATCTCTTTCATGACTGCTAATTAACACACACACACACACACACACACACACACACAGTGTCAGCAATGATGGACTGCACACACATTAATTGATCCCTCATTCAATCTGGCTGCTCTGCAAAAGTCTTTCATGTTTTTATATTCAAAACACACACTCTTTCAATAATTCAACAATTTTATAATCTAAAAGAGGACCAACATTTGAGCATGAGGAGTTAATGAATTTTGGCCTGTCTTATAGATATTTAGAAACAAAACTTTATTTGAGTGTGACAGTCTCTGAACGTGATCGAGCATCTCTCTGCATCCTACAATCCTGTCTGCTAACACTGTTGTTGACTGAGACCACATGCAGGAAGAGCACTCACTGAATCGATTTAGATAATAATGCTGAAGCAGGCAGACAAGTAAGACTGAAATCTGTGGGTCTACAAGCTTGGTGGTAGTGACCACTCGCAGGGCTAGTTGGTCACTAGTTGGCCACTGTAGCTTGTGAAGAATTTGCTAACATGGTAGCCAGCCGGGAACATGCTAGCACTATGCTCCCCAAGCTTCTTTCTATTTTCTTGGTACTGTGCCATCATCTCGTTCAATAGGGTTTTATTGAATAAGGAAAAAAACTCTCCGAGCTAATGAGCTGCCAACTCTTTACTGAACTGAAAGCAGTGACTGTTAGACTCCATTCTCCCCGAGTCTCCACCTTCACTGAAGGCCAAGACAGTGGTTCAGAAACGTTTGAACTGCTAGCTCTTAGCCTAGCGAGGATAGAGCAGAGGGTGATAGAATAGGGGATATGAATGAATGCTAGGGATGGTGTAATTTTAATTCTGTTGACTACTAGCTTTACTAGCTTACAAGTAGTAGAGGTAGTATTTCTACTACTGCTGCTCTCAGTTGCATGCTTGCAATCTTTCGTACACCATACTGTCCACACTGCTGACAGTTGATTGCTGTATTCATATGTTGGGGAGTGGGGGTGTGTGGGGGTTGGTGTGATCAGGCCTTTAGAAAAAAAAAAACGTTACATTTAGATTTTTCAGTCAAGGTTAAAAGTTAGGTGAAGATTCAAGTAAGGGTTAAAGATAGTCTCAGGTCAGGGTTGTAGGCAAACCTTCAGATTAGACTATAATATAAACTGGTAAATTAGGTGTGAATGTCTTCTGTGTAAAATGGTGTACATGTGCATTCTCACCTCAAGGCAGTCATTGAAGAGGAAGAGTGTGACATGTTCTCCACGGTCACATGGCTGGTCTCCCAGGGCAATTGTTTCTACTCTGTAAACCAGACTGCGATGGGAGGACAACAAGTTGGCCTGCAGAGAAGACGAAGCATAGAAGGTAAGAGGAAGAGGAAGGTGTGGAGAATGGTGGCAGAAACAAAGAGAGAGAGCACAATATGTGACTGCATGTCACAAACTGAGGGATACATAATTAAAACATCACTGAATATGATCTTGACAGTCTATCACACACACAACCACCACCACCACCACCACCAACACACACGCACACCCACTAAACTTCAACACGCACTTCCGCAGTCTCACATGTGTATATAAATTGTAATTGTGAGGTTATATACTGTATATAGCGTTATGTTCAGCTTCTGTTCCTGCTATTTCATTTAATTTGTAACACAAAATATTGTTGACATGGTTTTTGTTTTATTTGTTAACATATTGGAACAGTTTATAGGTGACTTGGTGGAAAACATCATGGTATCACTGTCTGAGCATAAAATACACTTGCATATCTAAACTATGGCTTGACTGATCTGTACACAGTCTACAATAGGTCTATTTTAAAAGGGACAAGATGCAGAGCCTTACAATTTCACAGTTTCTTTTGTCATGTGGGACAATATGAATTAAAGAATTATAGAACATGGTCTACACAACCACAGACATGCAAACAATAGCAAACCTCCAACTTACAGGACAGCCATCAACTTCATAAACAACATCAAAGATCTGCTTCTGGCCTTCAGTCTTTCTCTTGTCCTCGTTGATGTGACTAGTGGGGAGGAAATGGCGAGGGATAGTTAGAGAATGGAGGAAAATTTTATTGTTCATCTCTGTAGTGCTGATACAATTAGCCAAGAAATCAATTTGACCAAAAGGAGAATAACTATAATTTTGTAGGGCTGACTCGAAGCTTCGAAGCATTCGGGTCCAAATCAGTAATCGAATGCTGCGCATAAAAGGAGGGGAGACATCAGCCACTCTCTATTCCATCCCCACCTCCAAAGTCAACTTCACTAGCGAGCGTTGGGCAGTTGCAAGCGTGTAGGGAGGGTCGAGCTCACGTTCGTCACAGCCCCGTGCTTGTGGGACCACCTTTGTGCACGCGGAGCAGAAATGCTCCCTCGCAAGGATGCTTTTCCGCTCACAGATACTGTCCTGCGCGCTCTTATCACATGCACGCGCCTGGTTTTTACATGGGTGGGTTTTGAGACTAATTAAAAGCCATAGCTATGGCTGTAATTTATTTGATGTGATTACTGCACATTTTGTAGCCATTTTCATTTCAATAAAAAGGAAAATATAGAAGCTTCAGAGAAAAAAAGAGGCACGAATTCACGCACATATTTAAAAAGTGAGAGTTGTTTGGACCATCATCTAGTAAACAAGTTGATCACAAGATGAGGTGCGTCGGGTTCTGACTGATTCAGCTCATTAGGTAACATTGAATGATAGATCACATTGTACATTCGCTTTACTGCAGCGGGTAATTAATCAGGGCAGCAGGCCAAGATGTTAGGAAAAGAGAAAAAAATCTCAGAAAAGTGGGAAACGCTGCGGGAAAATGGCTCCATCAGTCACAGTCAGGTGGGAATGTAAAAATTAGTTAGATGATCACCAGCTGGATACACGTTTACCCCATAGAGTGTGGTCAAGTTGAAGTCAGTTTAAGACCAGACTTGTATCAGTACCTCTGTGTTGTTTGCATCACTGACTGATCATAGAGAGTAAATTTACAGAAGAACAGCAGTTATCGCCTCTGAAAACCTAAACTGCATTTAAATTGCAAATTTAAGTCATTTAAGTGCTGTGATCATTTACTGTATTACTCCTGTATGTTTTAGCGGGGGCAAGGGCAAAAATGCCCCAAGAAATCTTATTTGTCCCTAAAAACCGTGATCAAAGGGGCAAAAATTGCTTCCTCCCTCCCTGCTTCCTTTCGGTGCCCATGTCAACCAACTGGGCTGTTCAGATAGGACGCGGCCACTGCGGTGCTCCGTGGCCGGCTTGCGCTCTGCCAAGTTTCAGCGTCTGTTCTATTTTCTCCGCCCGCCGCGACCGAATCTGGCATGAAAACACACTGATTATCTTTTGATTTTCCTGCCCCTCTCACTGTTCTCCTGGAGTGTCATTTCCCCCGACCCCCCCCCCCAATGAAATTTCAAAATCTCCCCATCCACTATATTTATTAGAAATAGTATCACTGTGGTTTGTGATTGTGTTTTTTAAATGATGTTCTTATTCCACATGATTGCACACGTCTCTTTCGAACAGCAATAGTATGCTCTTTATTTACTAATGCACAATGAGGTGATTACTGTAACGTTATGCATTTTAATTTGCTCATTTCACATTAAAAACAGCAACTTTATGCACTAATTACTATTTTTTTTAAATGCCCCCAAAATTTTGGAAATGCCCCAATTTTTTAGACAGTGGGGGCAAAAGTTGCTCCCCAAATATTTTTTATTTTTTATTTCTTACACTGGGCTCAACAATGGTTAATTATTACAAGCTGAACTTACATAATGGTTAAGACTTAGTATGGTAGGAAAGAGTTCACATGCGGTGTTGGAAATGATCAAACAATGCTGGCTGTGTAATCATCACAAAAGAAAGGGTAAGGTCACGCCAACTCACGTCATGACTTCTTTCAGAGACTCAATTGCTTTCTCCAGTGTTATCTTGTCTGGGTTGTCATCTGACGTATGCTTCTTTATATCTGCAATGGTGGAAGAAAAGAAAAGTTTGGTAAGAAGTAGACAGGCAGGAAGAGATGAAAATCATGTAGAGAAAGGAGAGTAGAGAGGAAGAGAAATTACAGACAGGTATCAACAGAAGATAATGGAGGAAGGAGGCAGGTATGGAAGGAGAGAGATAAGGAGAAAAAGACAGGGAGGGATGTAATTAGCACAAGAAATGATTTCTTAACTGTTTTAACAAAGCGGTGTGTACGTGAGTTATGTGTGTTACCGTTAAGAAGAAGGGCCACACTAGGCAGTCTCTGTACAGGTCTGATGAGCAGCTCCACTAGTGTCTGCCTGCCGCACTCTGGCTTGGCCTGGTTGATCTGTAGAATGAAAGTGTTATAGTGACAACATGTGTGTTTGTGTAAACCTAAGCAACGCATTGAATCTGGAAACAAAAGTTTGCAATGCATGCTAACCACCAGCAAAGTGAAGGTCAATTTCGCTCAAGTCTTTCTGTTCTACAAGCCATTTTTGCAGATAGCAGACAGTATTTTCTAAAAAGGGCCTTGGCAGAAATGTACAAAGTGTCACTACTTTGTGCACGTTTAAATGAACAACCCGCAGTGAATGGGCATGTCCTGGTGATAACACACAGATTAAAAAAAGGCTACATATGATATGATGGACACAATACAAAGTAATACATATTGCTATAAACTCAAGAAACCAGGTTATTCAGGTTATGCAGATAATCTGAGACACACGCAGGTAATCTTGGCGCGTGTGCTGGAGCAGAGTGACAACGCAGTGAGAGGACAGTCGCAACAGTAAGGCTACATTCAGATACAATCAGGCGCTGCGATGAAAACGCCGGTTTTCCCATTCATTTGAACGGCAGTACTGCGTTCAGGCTGCGGGGTGCTGAAAAAAAAACACAGCGACCTGCAGCGAAAAGTTAAAACAAAATCAACTTTTGGAAAAACGCAACCTGATGTCACGCTGCGGCAACCAATCACGCCAGCGATCAGACCGGAAAACGCCCAGGTGAAGAAGAACTTTGTTTACCATGTAGCGTTGTAGCATTAGCTGTTTACCTTAATATTCCACTGTTTACTGAGCAACTGTGAAGACGGAAGAGAGACTGATCAATCGCTGTGATGACTGTACATCAGCTGTTCAACCCTGCCACAAGGGAGTACAAAGACGTTAATCAATGTGCAGTTGTTTGGTTGTTTGCTCTTCACGCTGGGATTGCTGGTTAGCATGTCACACTCCCACACCGCTGCACAACCCTGCATTTAATCGCTGCAACGCCGGATTCTGTGTGAAAGCAGCCTAAGAGCACAGCTTCTCCTCACAGTGCAAAAGTGTCTGAATTTAACAAACAATCAAATGCTCAGCTGTGGAAACCACCTTATTGAGACTTCTAAAACCTACTTAATGTTAGTTTCAGTTTTAGTCTGATTTTGGATGGAATTATTTTAAATATGAGGATGCATCACTACGTGTAATGATCTCTCCTTCCATCCCCACCGCTCAGCTGTCACAGCATTACTTTCCCTGTCTGAAGTCTCCAAAAGTAGAGTGGGAGCCAGAGCCTTCAGCTATCAAGCTCCTCTCCTGTGGAACCAGATCCCAGTTTGTGTACGGGCAGACACCCTCCTCACATATAAGAGTAGGCTTAAGACTTTCCTCTTTGATAAAGCTTATAGTAGGGCTGACTCAGGTGACCCCTGAGCCCCCCCTTAGTTATGCTGCTATAGGCCTAGACTGCCGGGAGACTTCCCATGATGCACTGAGCTCCCCTCTCCTCCTCTCCCTCTCCATCTGTACGCACTCTTATCCCATCAATGCTTGTTACTAACTCGACTGCTTCCCGTAGTTGTGTGCTTTCTCTCCCCTTTCTCTCCCCTTCTGTTGCTTTCTGCAGGTGTTTCTGCCTCCGGAGCTGTAGAGTCTGGATCTATGGTTGCAGCCACCTGCTGCCTCCGTGCTCCTGCTCTGCACCCACTGCTGCTATTATTGTTGTTGCTCTTATTATTACTATGTATATTAGTACAATTAGTACTATTAGTACTACTACAACTTCTACTATCATTAGAGCCTGGTTCTGCTCGAGGTTTCTGCCTGTTAAAAGGGAGTTTTTCCTTGCCACTGTCGCCTAGTGCTTGCTCATGGTGGGAATTATTGGGTGTCTGTAAATATAAAGAGTCGGTCTAGACCTGCTCTATATGAAAAAGTGCCCTGAGATAACTTCTGTTATAATTTGGCGCTATATAAATAAATAAAACTGAATTAACAGTCTTTTGTCCTGCTCATGTGTACTTGTAAAAAGCCAATTACAAACCCAGATCCAGAAATCAGCCTTCTCCTGGACAAATTTTACTGGGAGATCAGGTTTCTCTAATCCCCTACCCAGATTATACAAACCATGTCCTTGAGGACACCCACTGTAACCCTGTTACTTAAGTGCATGTAAAGGCACTGATAGATCAACTTTCCAATAGTAGTCGACCAACGGTTCTGAACCTAGGTGCCAGAACCCCCAAGAGGAACAAAGATAAATGAGGGGTCACATAAAGGGATGAGAAAGAAAAAGTAGATACACAACTAGGTTTATTGTTCTGACTTTTCCTTAACCTTTGCCATGTTCTTGTGAAATGCTGCATACTTTCACCTCTGAAAATCCTTCAAATAGTAATTCTGCCAAACTGTCCAGATTGATGCTATAACCTGGGACAAGTGACAAGTAGACATTACTTCATTGTAAAGGATCACAAGCCAAACTGATTGGGAACCACTGGTCTAGACTGTGTCACAAAGATGATGTACATTAACTGTATGCTGATTGAAGTAGTGTCACATATCAAGCTTTTCTTGTTTTGTTTTTTCTTTGCCACCTCTTGCAAGTATTCTATGCTATGTACGCACCATCCACCAGTCAGGCAGACAAACAGAGTACAGAGTACAAATGCAAAGGTCATACCTTGAGAAAAGCATGGAAGCGTGGCTTTTGTTTCTCACACCGAACAATGGTCTCCTTGCTCATTTCAAAGAAGTTGACAAAGGGTGGGTAGGCCTTCACCAGCTCTTTAGACTGGAGGGAGAGAAGATGAGGACAGGTCAGAAGCATTAAGAGGAAGATACACACAGATACAAGAATGAGGTTTCATATAGAGGGGGGAAAAAACACTGAATCACAATTTGGATGGTTTTGTTTAAAGATGTTTTCAAACTAGTCTCATGGAATAATCTGCAGTGACATCATACTCATATACCTCTCTGTAAGTGGACAATCATTCTCAGTAATTACCCCATACCTGCCTGTCACTGCTTTAACTGTGACTTCATTTTTTGAGTAACTAGAAATGGTGCATTAGTGTAATAAGCATTTATGCTCAGCAAACCAACCTCACATAAATAAAGGAGGAATAAAAGCAATGTAATCATCAAAGAAGAATTCAACCCATTATGTTATTCAACACAGCATCACAGAAACATCCCTGAAAAGTGTTCATAGACCATTAAGGCATGGTTGTAGCCGTGCATGCAAAGAGCTGCTCTAAAATGGTTTTAGTAATTCACCAGCGCCAGAATAAATACTGCAAGCACGATGCCACGGTTCAATCCATGTAAGCATGTAGTTGTCTCCTCAGGTAGAGACAGTGATAGAGTGGCTTCGACCTTCTTCAGCTGTTGTAATCAACTGTCAGAATTCACTACTTCTGATAATAGTTTCTTGTACGGGGGGCGATATGGCCAAAATCTTCTATCCCCGTATATGTAATTTTATATCACAGTAACGGTATATATCACGATACAGTAATTGTTCTGTAAATTCACTTAACAAATGGTTTAAAATAACCATACCATAATAACTTCATGCTCTTTATTTACAATTTCACTCTCCTCCCCCATGTTTTCTTGTCACTCTCTTCTTCTGCAGCGGTTGGCAAAACAGCTTAGAAGTGCATTACCGCCACCAACTGCCGCTCTCAAGTGGTAAGCAGTCCTGCTGCCCAAATCGCATTGCCTTGCGAGGTGATCACAAGAATCGCGAGATCACGTGAGAATCCAGCCCTGATTTGCTACATAACCTGCCCCATATATACAGCAGAGACACTATGGGATAGACCTGCGGTGAAAATCATATTGCCAAATCTCGACCAGTGGACACATTTCTACTGTCGCACGGCATATACCATCATATCGCCCAACCCTAGTTTATTGTTTGATAGATGATTTGATTCCACTTTTTATCTTGGTTTTATTTCAACAAAGCTGCAAAACTTCTGAATTACATACTCAACAACTGTGTTATCTTACAGATGAGTGTGTAACAGCAAAAATTCAACATCTGCATACTAGTAGAGATTTGTTTGTACTCACATATTTGAGAATGATGCCTCCTACACTCCTGTCTTCTGACCAGTCTGTCAAGAGCTCCTCAAGGTCACTCTGATGAACAAACCATCACACACAGAAAATAACAGGTTGACAACTCTTCAAAAATTACACCATCACAATAACTTGGTTTTAATAGAAACAGTTGAGGACACATTACCTTTATTCTGGTGTGAACCTCGTAGATGTCTGGGATGCTGCCAAATATCGTCTTAATTTCTTCTTGGGCCAGGATGGGTCCGCCCACCTGCCCCTCTTTTTCCAATGGAAGCTTGAAAAGCTTCAAATAAAAACAGATATGAGAGAAGCGCACAAAGACACAACTACAGAACTAACTTGTTCCACAAAAACCAAAACATCCATGAGAAATACTCAAGATGATTTCAAAGCCTTGGCATCAGTAATACAATATGTTAGGACAGTAAAAATACACATCTAACTTGTTTACAAATGGTATTTTCATATACATGTCTTATAGATGTAACCTTAACCTTTATCTGCGCTTACAGATGTAACTCAATAAACAAAATAATGTCACATGTTCTGTGGAAAACAACAAATGTCCCAGGATTACATAAGTAATTATGTAAGTGTTAAATTTGAAAAAGTGAATAACATGATTTGGCTCTCCACTACACTGTACCATGTTAGTGCCATACCCACAGTGGCAGTCAATCTGTTACTGTTGTGTCATGTTAAAAAATGAAATCCAATTAGCAGTCTACTGTCTGCTGCCTCAGTAAATGGCTGTAAGATGAAAAAGGCACCTGCTACACTCAGAAATACAGATCAAGTATATTTTCCCTTCCCTTGTAACTGTGAAGTGAAAAAGGAGCATGAATTGACTATGAAATAGGCAGTAATCAACAGCACTACGACTCATGCCTAACATTCAGTGATTACTAAATGTCTGGATTATGGAATCAGCCTCAACTGTGTTTTCCTTTGATAAATAGCACAGTAGTGGAGCTACAGTGGCATTATTAAAGTGATTTTAGCAGCATGTGGCAAGTTAGTTTTTAGAAGGGAATAACCTTATATTCCCAGATTTAGTTTAAACCGGCCAGCTTTTTGTGAGGACTAGAACAGTTAAACCCAGTAGAATACAACCGAGGAGACAGATTACAAAAGAGGGAGATGGCAAAAACCGAGGAAAGATGTTTGAGGCAGAAAGAGAGAGAGAGAGACAGGGAGAGAAAGAGTGAGTGAAAAGAAAGCAACATCAAAATGGAAGAAGCCTAAGAAGGATAGTAAAGAAAAAGAGTAAAAGATTTTGAAGGGGAGGGAGACAGAAAGAGAAATGGTCAGGCAGGTCATTTTCTCCCTCACTGGTCAGCTGTTTGACTCTCTGCTGGGACAAACTGATAAGACAGGCCAAGTGAGAGCATGCAAACACACACACACACCTTTAATGATTGTAGCTTAGCCTGAAACTGTTGTCAGGGGCAACCGACTGGCCAACCTGTGAGGGAGTGTTAGAATAGTCCACATTGTGCGAACACACAGACACACACAGCTACCTGTAAGACGGTGCTTAAAATGTCTACATAGTTGCTCTCAGTCTGGTAGAGCTCCTTGGAGACCTGCCACCTGGCTGACTGCTTGGACAGAACTGGAGTCGAACTCTTGGATGGCTTTGAACTCTCTGGAGGAAGAAGACAGGCAGGTGGGAAGGCAAGTTGTTAATACTGCACTAAAGCACAGAAAGACACTGCCAGGTGTCCATCCACTATTTTTTTTTTAGCAATTGCAATGAAATTAGGGCTTAAACCAAAAAGTACTGAATGTTCTAAATGTCTATGTAAAACCTACAGTGCAGGCTACATGTATTTGGACAAAACGTATGTGGGCGTGTGTTTTGAAGGCCATTTCTTTGCTTCACCTCAGCAGATGGAAACATCTTTTCAGGTTTGATCCTCATATTTTTGCTAAAGTTAAAACATTTTCTTTTGAATCCCTTATGGATTAGTTTTTGCTCATTTGAAAGTAACTACAGTTATATGCAATTATTAAGTTGATAAACCTAAAATATTAATATGATATGCATACATGTTTTACTACATAACTCTCATTTGATGTGACATGATCAGCTAGATCATGGGGTCACTACTAACAAACAATCTTTGGCCAAGTACAGACAGTGGCTTGCAAAGAGCACATTAACCACATCAACCAGACATTTATCTGAATGGCCTCGTCTAATGTAAGGCAAGGAATGCTTAGTATTTATCCCTGTAAAGGTCCTACACCACCTGTTGGATGTGTGGGAGAAAGGTCTGAAAGCTCCTCAAAAGGTGTTCAACACACTCTGAATAGAACACTACTGTCATGCCTGGTGATACTCTGGCCTGCACAAGTCCATGTTCACATAAGTGCATCACTAAAAAGCTTTTTTCGGTTCCATTGGTAAAACTGACGCATGACTTACTTATTGTAACAACTACTTTATATCAGCCTAGATATCTGCTAACAATATCAGCACAGTCCTACTCTTGAATCAAAACCTGACCTGCAGATGTTCCTGGCTGCTGCTGTTCCTTCTCTGGTTGTTGAAGAATACTTTTGCTCAGGTAGGACTTTTTCCTCCTCTCTTCCCTGTCTGTCCTAATCCTCCTTTCCCTGGTTTTTCTTCTTCTCATCCTATTCCTGGTCACAGTGTCGTCTCCTTTGCCCTCTGAACTGTTCCCTACTCTGTCTTCTAGAATGAAGAGGGGCTTATCTCGTTACTGTTCACTTGAAGAAGAGGGAATCAACCATAATCACAGAAGAAAAGATGCTCTAAGGTATTGCATTTTTCCATCTATATATAACTGTCAACCAGAGAAAAAATAGGAGATTTAGGGTTGGCAGGTTTTTTCCCATTCCCCCATAATTTTCCTCTTACCTGCCAAGGCCTTGCATGTCTCAGGGGTGTTAGAGATGTCCAGCAGAGAACCCATGGACAAGGAATGCTCTGCTGACGACCTTTTGCGTGGTGGAGGGAAGGGGGAGATCTCGGTCTCCTTGGTGAGCTGAGCCAGCGTGTCCCTCAAACGCCGACGCTTACGGTTACTGTTGGGGGTGGTGAGGGACAGGAGGGACACCGCCTTCTTCATGGCTGGGCTGTCGTTCTGAGGTACAGTGGGACAAAAAGAAAGATATATAGAAGGAGAAAGAAGAAGATAAATTCAAGATCAGTAAACAAACAAAAAAAAGAAACCAACATGAAGGCAAGCTGCATGTCTTGCAAAGAAATGTGAGGGAAAAAATTAAAACACTCTTTTTCTTTCAAGTGTAAATCATGATTCCTGGTTGTATAATGCTGTCATTCTGGCTAAACTGGACCTTGATCTCAATTGCGCTGTGTAACTGATGGCACACCAAAATGTCGAACTTTTGTTGTTGGATAAGACCAACTATCATAAAGACCCCTGAAAGATCCAATGGCAGTTTTCCATACGGCTGGGATAACCCAGCCGAGCCGTAAGCAAACACGAGCACATGTTGTGGGGTGTGAATGGTTTTTCATAGGACAGGGTGGTCCGGTAAGAGGCACTGTTTACCTTGATTAAGTTTTGGAGGTGAGCTGGTTTGCACAAACTGCAGTGAGAGCCTGCCTAACAGCTCACTGTAATTAGTAATATCTGAGTAATAACTCTAAAGAAATGTAAAAGTGAAAATAAACTCCAAAACACAAAGATTTTGTTAGGTGAACTTCTCTCTTAGGTGGAACACCATTAAAGGTGGGGTCAGTGATTCTAATCCAGTAAACTTTTTGTCAAATTCAGTGAATATCTCCTCAAGGTCTGCTAGCTGTCCATTCTGTATGTGCGCTGAAAACAAATCTTGTGTTTGTACACAGCCCTGGCTCTGGGAAACAAACAACGTGGCTCGCATCGAGCCACACAACACTATTCCAGCCAATCAGCTACAGGTGGCGTTTGTGCTCGTGCACAGGACTTCTGCTGGCTTTCCTTCTTCCACGTCCTCGCCCACGAGAAATGAAGCTACACCATGATAGTAATGAAACGTAATTGACATTGCAGTATAACTGTCAACAATCTTTCTACAGAATCGCTGACCCCACCTTTAATGTCTTCAAGGAAACTGCCCGCCTTTGAGTGTAGACACTTGCCTTTAATTAGTTTGTTTCACGCATACCCTGGTCTTTAGCACCAGTTAGCCCCACTACCAAGCAGACACACAAGAGTTCAGGTCAGCACAGGTATCCCTGCTGTGAGGCTGCAGTGGAAAAATGTGATCATGGCTGAGGAAAAAGGCCACAAGAGAAGCGGCAGGGGAGAGCTTAGGAAACAGCATTCCCTGTTTGGAGACAGGAGGGAACCTCCGAGAGACGAATATCTTCCCTCATCATAAATCAACACAAATCAGCTGAAATCTGTGTTTTTGACTGTGCTATAGTGGGACACATCAATCTGGTCAAAATGGTCATATTCCTAAATCTTCATGTGGCATCATAGCTGGTTGTTTCATAGGTTGCAACATTATTCACAGTTTCCATGTGTTTCATAGATGGTGAAAACGTCTACCAACTAAACTCCTAAAATGCACCATTTTAACTTTCCAAATTAAAAAAAGGCCCAAAGAACCCTGACAATGAAAATGAACTCCTAGGGATACTGGAGGAGCCTGAATGGGGTCCTAGGTTTGGTTTCAAATTAATTAAGTAACTCTAAGGTAACCGAAATGAAAAAGAATGAAACAGGAATGGGAGCAACACAAATATAATGTAAGTGCTTGGTTTTAGAAAAGAAATAATGTGACAAAGAGAATTTAAGGACATGGCTCCATCCAGTGCCTTTATACTGTTCGCATATCATTCTTATACAACTACAAAGACAAAAAAAAATCCTCTTTGTGTTGTTTGCATTTCAGAAGTGTAGTATCCTTAATACACATACAGTACATTTACAATACTCATAATACACTCACCTTCTGGTAGAGGTACATTGACTCTCCGGCCCGAGCATCCATCTGAATGCTTCCCCAGAACCACTACCACAGAAGAAAGAAAAGTGTTTTTACTGACCCCTGGGTTAGGACAGAGGTAGGTAGAAAAAAAAGATTTGATACTATAATAACATACGCTTTGAAAACCTTTGAAAACCAATGAAACTGGTAAAGAGTAAAGAAAAGGCCATATTGATTGCGGGGTTGTAACTACAGCTAAACCATCACTCTACCTTGGTTCAAATTGTTCATCTGCTGGAAGGGGAAATCCCTTATTGATCCCTCTCTCAGACAGTGAGACAGTGAGAGGGGGAGCAGAGACTGTACTGAGACGATTGAGGTTCAATCAAGGAATCTTGATCAGATGATCATTTTACATTATGTTTAGGAGGAAAAAAACTGAGAGGATTCATTATTTTCCTCCTTGTGTCCTGTATCGTCTTGTAGCAAAACCTCAGAGCATACCAATTATTCTGCCATGTCAAGATAGTATTTGACCAGTATCACAGAGGTGTCAAACTCCGAACTCTACTCTTCCAAAAAACTAAAAGGCCTACCTCCTGTTTGACCACAAAGAGTTTCTTAGAGGGAGAAAATGGTAGCTCCTTTACTGAGTTTTCCTCCACCACCATGTGTGTACACCTCTCATCTCCAATCTCAAGATAACTGCCACCTTAGACACAGAAACACAGGGAGATGATGAAGAAAAAATATATACATACACATATATACATATTTCTTTTTAAAATAGATCACCTTTACTACTTTTAATGTAGGTGTGACTGTCTTGAATCAGAATTGACCATTAGCTAAACCCCTTCCCCAAAGAGCAATTGTCCAATCATAGCTTAGCAATTGTAACTAGACACACCAGGTCTGTCAAGCTTTGGATTTCCCGAAATGAGATACAATGACAGATCCCTGTGTGCTGCAGCACTGACCGTGTTTGAGAGTCCTCTCCTCCATGTTGGCCTTCTCTTCATCTGAGAAACCCAAAAAACTGAGAATGCAGTCCTGGAATGGAGGCACTTTGAACTCTGTTCGAAACTCCTCTTCTCCTGCATGGAAGTACCTTAACACATGAAGGTGGGAGAAACAAGGTGACTAACAAACCATGTGATGTCACATCATGTCATATTGTATTTTAATAAGATCTGTGTGTAGATCAAGCAATTAGTATAAACTTCCAATGAGACACTGTTCCTCATCCTAGAGTAATGTGGGTCTTTTGTTATTGCTAGATGCAGAATATATTTTATCTACTATGTAATTTAACATTAAACAGAGAACCTACTATGTAGTAACTTTCCTAAAGGGAGTATATAATACGTAGAAGTAACAATAAACTAGAGCCTGATACACCAGCATGGCTTATATTATCAGTCAATTTTATCAGTATTAGCATATTGGTAGGTAAGTTACAGGATACTGAAGTACAGAAATGTCAAAGATATCTTTGAGATTATTAGAAACACTACATAGTTTGTCCACTAGAGAGCACTGACGGGTTTGTTTATCAACTATAAAATGTCCTGATCAATACATACAGTATCTCTGTATGTTTCGGACACCATTAAAAAGGCAAAAGCAGAACCAACCATGTCACTTTTTATGTGCCGTTTGCTCAGCTAGTGAGGTACGCAGTTGTGGGACATACAGTATAACAATGTAAGAAGTGGTGCAGATATTGTTTCTGATTTTGTTTGCTTGAACATGAGATACACATTTAAACGTCGACAGAGAATCCAGAGCACTGCTTGGGCTGGCACAAGTCGATTGGTTGTCCAAAACAGTGTCCAGCATGTCTAACTACTTCATAGTTTTTCTTAGTTTTGTTTCCAACTGCTGACTACAGCTTCCACATCTTTGTTTGTCCAACAAGTGTTCTCCATTGTCCTTTCTTTGTATTCATTGTCGGAAAAAAGTAGCTATAAGATGGTGGTTACTGTACTCGTTCAGCCCTGTCGCTAACCTTAAAAGTACCTGAAACATTTAGTATCACCTCCTGAGGAGTGCCAAAATTTTGTTTCTGTAATTTGTCTCCAAAATAGCTGTTTGGTTACACGTTACATTTAGGGATGTCTCGATCAAGTTTATTTAGTCCAAGTCTTTTAATATTGGGTTTAATAGAGTCTGATACTTATATTTACATAGCAGCAGAATATGTATATGCAATGTTGACTAAATATGTATCTGGCACATCTTATTTTTCCTGAGCTACTTAATCCAAATAGCGATGGTCAAAAGTATTAAATTTATCATTGAATTATTAAGTTTAAGTGGGAGGTTCCGACTCCTGAAATTGACATGACGCAATCAGATGGAGAGAAGACGTCTCACTCTGTTGGAACTAGAAAAACACTCTGTTTTCTGTGGTCCACTTGCAGTTGTACAGCGGTGTTACACAGTGGAATTTCTTCCCTCACAAAGAGTTTTTCATTGAGCACAGATACCGACTTGCAGAGAGCACACAAAGCAGACAACAGTCAAGTTTCACTTTGGCCTGCCATCAACAGCTGATATAACCTGCCTGTCATCATTTTAACCAGTGAAAGCACTGGTCAGCGCCGGCTAAAAATGAGAGGCTGCTACATGAATGCTTTGCGCACTGCTCGATGATAATGATAAAGTGAGAGTTAGTCGGAGGTTTGCGAATCCGTGAATTTTATTGCCAAACTGGACATCAGAATAGTGTTGTGTCTAAATCATATTCACACACTTGCACATGCAGCGGAAAAGCTTCCACTGTACAGCGCAGCTGTGGTAAAGGAGAGCAGCTTTGCACTAGCAGGCTGTGGACAAAACACAGTAGAGTACAGTAAACAAAGGATCAGCTTTTGATCTGCTTAATCTTAGCAATACCGATCCATTAAATTATGCCTGGATCTGCCCCAATACTTATCCTTAGGAACAGTTATATGACGTTAAGTACTTTAGGAACTTGTTAAGTTCCTGCAATGGTAATAGGCTATAATTTAAAACCTAAATTCAGGGATCCTTATTAAAATGTTTGATTATGTGCTTTTTAGAAAGCAAATATTGGTCGATACATTGTTATCAGATTTGTTTAACTCAAATATCAACTTAGATATCTGTCTTGAAAATCGCGCATACATAACCTTTTAATAAACATGAATAAAAATGGGTTAATAAAGCACAAGTTTCAACAAGACAATGGCACATAGGCTTTCTTCAAGGATTTTCAACTTACACGTCATCTCTTCTCTCCCAGGCCTTATGAATCCATGATGGAGTGAGGATGGGCGTCCCCATGCACACTGCCAGCTGAGAGATGACGGCATAATAAGACACAGAGAGGAGGAAAACAAAACACAAATGAATAAATGTGCAACCAAGAGATGAGAGAGACGCAAATAAAACATAATAACAGACACAAAGGGCATGACATTTATCCATGCACAATTTTAAAACTATAACGACGGGTTCAGACAGGAGGCGGACGTGGCGCGAAGCTCCACGATATGTCAATTCTAGCGCGAGCAGTAGTCTAGCTGTTCACACCAGAAGCGCATTTCTCTAAGCCAGTCAACAAGTGATCCTGCTCCTCTGCTCTTTTCTTAGGGCTGTTATCTTAAAACTCTTTTTTGCTGTTATGTGCTGTGGTCACACAACCCCCGATGCTTCTCCACTTCGAGGATCGACTGTTTTTCTCTCTCGCTCTCTGTTTAGACACAACTGACAAATATGTGGAATAAGTACGTAATTTAAAAAACACAGAGGAAGGAAAATCAAAAGGGTTGGCAAGCAGGATGCATAGTTTATCATTTAATCAGAAATAGACCATTTATATCATATATAATTTATATGGTTTATAATGTGTTTATGTGCCAGATTCGCTCGTGGCAGGTGGAGGAAATAGAACAGATGCCAAAACTATCGCTGCAGAGCTCAGCAGAGCTGCGCGTATTGTGTGAACTGCCCAATTAGTTAACATGGGCGCCGAAAGAAAGCGGGCAGCAATTCGAAGCACTTCACGGCGTGTCCGCCTCCTATCTGTACCCGACATAAGACTTTCAAATAGTTTGGCTGCCAATGTTCACAGTACAACAATCTCCCCAATCTGTTTTCATTACTCCTGATCGCCCACTGTCACTCAGAATCACAATACAAATATGACAGGTACAAACAGTTTCCACTTCAGGCGCAATACTAAAACAAGTATGAGCGGCTCCAAACAGAAAACAGCCTTGACTGCCTGTCACAAAGCCAACAAGCTCTTACTAAATTTGGTCTTGTTTTGATAAATACACCTGTAGCGTAATAAAGAGCCTGATGATGAATAATTCTACGTTGAGAGAGATTTCACCTCCACTACTGCCATGAAACAAGGCTCTGTTAAGACTCAAGGATGAAGTTTCCCAAAACATCATGTTATCAGCATGACTTGCCATAAAACATGACCCTCCAGGACTTTGCCATGCTGAATTAAATGTATATTAATGAATGTGCTATGTATAACTAACCCTCTGAGAGGTACTGAAGTTTAACATGTTTAACATGCTGATTTTGAACCAGCAGGAATGGTTTACACCTGTCCACTAATCCAGATAAAGATAAAGATGGGATGTCTGGTCTTGTTTAATAGCTAATGAAACAGGAAATGTGAATATGCATTTACATAACAAATAAATTGATCATAGCTTGAATGAAATAAGATTTAAGCTTAAATGCCTGATACAATCACTAAGTGCTGATGTGTCTGCGTGGGGGTTAGCCCTTCTTCTGCATCTCCCCCTCCTCTTCTACATTGCTTTAGCAGAGATCAGAAGACGACCTGTAGTGATTCTATTTTACTTATTTAATTTGCTATACCTATGGAGATACATATATGTGGATATACATATAGAGATCTATGTGCATGGGTTAAGTTTATGTATCACTGAATTCCCAATTGTGACACACACACACACACACACACACACACACACACACGTGCTTGTTTTCTTCTCCTCTTAGGAGACAGAGACCTCTCTGTGATCAAAGGAACCCTGGTGTATATTGAGTTTACTGTGATTTACTCATTAATTTGCTGCATATATATACACAGACATCTATGGTAAATATGTTTGTTTGTTGTTATAATAACATGTTGTGTATAATTGCCATTTAAACCTGGTTTAACGGGTTATCTCTTGACTCTTTCAACTCTCTGATTAACTGATCCGCCACGTCCCGGGCGAGTGGGCCGCTGGCCTGTTTGTCCGGAGACCTGTGTTTGGCTCTGCCTTTTAGAGCCTATACAGAGCGGGCCCAGAAGATTGCCCGTCAGCTGTATCCTAACACAGAGCATGCTGAAGGCCCTCTGCCTCATCCAGCCAACTTTGAAAGTAAGAACCGTCTGAAAGAAGACTGTTCAACCTCTGTGTTCTAACACAACAAAAGTTAGTAGTTTAATAAACCTTTCATTTATAAAGAACTTGATTATTATGTGGTTTGTGTGTATTAAGCATTAAGGTCACTGTACATGAGTCAAGAACTCTGTAGCAACCCTTAGACTGCGACTGAATTAATTAATTGGCTATCTTTGTCCCTTTTTCAAGGATGGTGCCCCGAGGTGAATTTAATGTTAGTAAAATTCTGTTACTTAATATAAATATTGATTATTTCTGATAGCTGAAGTTGAGTGTCATATCACTACTTCAATTTGTACACGTGTATTAAGGCCCATGTATTTGGTGCTGCTGTGTAAGACTAATACCACTACACACCCTCCACAAGACTTTGAGAAGGAAAGGCGGGTGTGGTGAGGTGAAAAAAGTGAAGGAGAGGGAAAGAAAAAAAGATCAAATTGAAAATCATTGAGAGATGATTGAAACAAGTACAGCATCAACCATCTGTTAATCCATACAGAGAGAAGCCAAGAGAATGACGAGTGTCAATCTATTTATCCATCCATCCATCCATCCATCCATCCATCCATCTCTATGTATCCCTATGTAGGAGGTCGGTATTAAACTCAGTTTACATATGATCCAACTGGGAATTAAATGACCAGTTTCTGGCAATAGACCCAGACACTGGGATTCAAACTAGGCTGGAAGGAACTTCACATACTTTCCTGCTCATTCTGTTTATTCAACCAGAAGAGGAGAAAAGTGTTACACAAGAGGAGGAGGAGGAGGAAAATTTCCTAACTTTCCTAACATGCCGCTTAAAAACTGGGATATACAGTGTACTGGATTAAACTTTGATATACATTTTTAACACTATTGCCCAGCCCTACAGCACAGTGGTATGAATATCACATATACACAGAGTAAAAAGATTTCAAAATCAGAATAAACAAAAAAGTAAGCATGTACAAACCCTGTATTTCTCTCCATGAGTGGAGTAGGCAATGAGATGAGTAACCTTGGTGCTGAAGTCTTTCCGGATGGTCCCACCCATGTGATGAACCAGATTCACCAAGTTCTTCTACATGGAAAACAAAAATACCAAGCACAAGCTTAGCACAAAGAGGGAAAGTAAATCTCAAGGTGGAATAGGCAAGACATTTTGCTATGCCAGTGGCATATTTCTCTATTGCTATTAATTTGTTTTCCCCCATTTAGTCACTCTGCATACCTGAGACTATTATGGTCCCTGATTAGATGAAGTCAGCAAGCACAGTAGATTTCCAAATACCATGTATATGAAACATTGGGTGGAAAGTTGGGTGACATTGGGTGTTATAGTAACATTATAAAGTAATAAGCAGAGATAACATGACTTGCATAGAACTACTTTGTGACAAATGGCAGAAACATTATGACTGTAGCCCGACCAAAACTGGATTTTTAAGGCCGATACTGATATCAATATTTGGGAGTTATTATGATACGACATACTGGCCTATTGTAATTTTTTGTTTTTTACATAAACACACAACTTAAAAAGGACCAGTGTGTAAGATTTGGGCGAAGGGGTTATTGGTTGGTTGCAATTGGCAAACCTCACTGCTAGATGCCACTAAATCCTACACTGGTCCTTTAAACAAACAATCTTAATATGGATCCCTTAGATCTGACCAAGATACATACTTAATATGATACAGTGTAAAAATGAACTTGTCAATGCTCTGTTTGACAAACGATGTAATGGAGTCACCGTTTCTGAATGACCGCAAACCTGGTTGGCATTTCTGCAGTGCAATTTCTTGTTAATTATCAGCCAACATACACTCTATTGCCAGTTTAGTTGGTATAACTACTTAAAATGAATGCAGTCTAATACAACAGTCCTGCTGTAAATTCTACCTTCATGTAGGTTTTACATAGTAAATGGACTTCACTTATAGGACACGTTGACAGGAGGAGCTGGGGATCGAAACGCCAAGCAGGGATGGAAATTAGCACCAGCTACCAGCCAAATGCTGATAAAATATCAAAGTGGCTGGTAGATTTTAATGATTTACTATTGAGCGGACGGTGAATTTGAACATTTACCTTTCAGTGGCTGGTAGATGTTCACTCTCACCCTGCCACCAACCCTGGGATCAATGGATGACCCGCTCTAACCTCCTGAGCCACAGCCAGCCGACTATTCGATCTAAGGAGCCTGATTCGACTGCCAATCTCACAGTCAAATCACCGCAGTGGCTGGGAAATGTAGTTATGAAACAAAGGATCATTCTATTCAGGCTATATGGGGGCGCTGAATGTCTGATTTTACATAGAATTGCTTGGTTTCTCCCAATAAATCACGATATATATCCGAGGTCACTAATGGGTGGACCGCGGGCCGAACCCACACAGCGTCCGATCTGGACCTTAACCTGTAACCGATAAATTATTGAGAATTATTACATTTTGATAGAGTTTTTATTTTAACCGCTTCTTACTGCGTTTTAACCAGCACATCTTCAACCCATCAAAGTAAAAAACTGTGCCATGGAAAAAAAACGGATTAGTAAGTGTTCCACTATAATATGCATACTAAGCAGCCATGTCAACTGGAATGATGTTCCCCAAAAGAGTAGTCTGTTGTTTACAAAAGCTCGAGTGCTACTAACAACACAACACAACACAAATATAGTAGGGCTGACTCAGGTGACCCCTGAGCCACCCCTTAGTTATGCTGATATAGGCCTAGACTGCCGGGAGACTTCCCATGATGCACTGAGCTCCTCTCTCCTCCTCTCCCTCTCCATCTGTACGCCCTCATATCCCATCAATGCTTGTTACTAATTCAACTTCTTCCCGTAGTTGTGTGCTTTCTCTCCCCTTTCTCTCTCTCTCTTCTGTTGCTTTCTGCAGGTGTTTCTGCCTCCGGAGCTGTAGAGTCTGGATCTATGGTTGCACCTGCTGCCCCCGTGCTCCTCCTCTGCACCCACTGCTGCTATTATTGTTATTGCTCTTATTATTAGTATTACTACTATAATATTGCTATTAGTATTATTTCTATTAATATTAACATCAATAACATTACCACAACTATTATTTTACATTTCTATGTGGAACTGTACTGTGTTCTCTTTCCTCCTGCTCTCTCTCTCCCGCTCCCCCCCTCCCCCTTCAACCCAACCGGTCGAGGCAGATGACCGCCCACCCAGAGCCTGGTTCTGGTTCTGGTTCTGGTTCTGCTCGAGGTTTCTACCTGTTAAAAGGGAGTTTTCCTTGCCACTGTCGCCTAGTGCTTGCTCGTGGTGGGAACTGTTGGGTCTCTGTAAATATAAAGACTCGGTCTAGACCTGCTCTATATGAAAAAGTGCCCTGAGATAACTCTGTTATGATATGGCGCTATATAAATAAAACTGAATTGAATTGAAATCTTTCGATGAAGGAGGACTGAGAACAAAGTACCTAAGTTATCATCCCTGAATAAGTTAAAGGTGCATAATCTTCAGTTAACATTATCAGACTCACCATTTCCTCTTTGTTTCTGAAGCCCGTGAAACACAGCGACAGGTTAAGCATGGTGGTGCAGTAGAGAGGACGACATGAAAACTGTAGAGGCTGAAGGTAAGGGAAAAAGCAAAACGTGCAATAAAAAATTGAATTAAGTACAAAATTACATTTTAATACTTTTAATATTTTATCTTTAACAATTCACTGGACCACTGCAAACACCACGGCATCATATCAGACATTTATTAATTACCTTAAAGTTTACATAAATAGTGACTCTCGCCTAATAATTTTTAGGTCAGATAAATGCCTGAAATGGGTGAAAAACTGCAGAATGGCATAACACAATTTCCCCTGTTATCAACAAATATACATCTTTATGATGCTCTGCACTGCAGTCTAAAACTGCTTGTATGTGCGTGCTGTCTTCAGCTGATGAATGTGCGGAGCGCTCTGTCATGTTGACAGCAGCCAGTCAGGGCAAATTGTTCATGTTTAACATTCGCATCCTATTTGAAGTCTCTGTCAGACAGACAGCACAGCAGGCATGCTGTTCAGAACCATAATGTATTTCTTGCATCCTGCTTTCTGAAATCAAGGTTCATCTCAGGCCTGTCTCTGGCGGGTCCAGGCCACATGACATACAGACAACACATTTCCCTAAGCTTTAGACCAAGGTGGGGAAATGCTGTATTTGAGATATTTGAATGAATTTAATTATGTTATGAATCAGTGACTTACTTCGTCCTTCGCAGCACAGTGCAGCACAACAGGAGGCCCAACAATTCGGTTGTCGTGTTTGTAGAGGTAGCTGTAGTCAGGAGAATCAAAGTCTGTGAGGATGAACACTGTCTCAAAATCAGTGTTCTCTCCATCTCCAAACTCCTGGACGTTGTCTGTAATTATGCACGGGGTGTTGATGTCCTGAAAAGGAAGAATCACAACATGGAGTAATGGAGCAGTGCATGACAAACTGGTAAAGCAAATGTAACAATCAGAAGCGCACAATTAGTCGGCAAATTACCAGAGCATGAATGAAAGGCTTGTTAGCCTTGTTAGTGAGGCTGTTGGATGTTGGTAATTTATTAGTTAATTTCATTATAAGCAGATGTTCTCTGTAATGAGAAAACCAGAAACAAAACTTTAAATCTAAAGGATAATACTGGAATTCTTTTATATTTTTCTTACTGTCAACAAATCCCATGAAAAGACCAAAACCAACAATGTTGGTCCATCTCTCAATATTTTCCAACTTCCCTAGCCAGACTCACAAACACATAGTTTCATTTTTAAAGCTGCATTAGGTAGCCATTTGGAGACAGAACTCCACAACAACCTAAACATCACATATGTTTGATATATTGTGGCATTATTTGTTATGCTGTTTTGGTCTCCACCAAGTCCTGTGAAAAATATTTGCTTTAGCTGCTTTAGATGTGCCGTTTGGTGCTGGACAGGTAGTGTACAGTGGGTTTACCAGAGCTTTTCTTTTACTGAAAACAGCTTCTGCTGGAAACATGGTTAATAAGAGGTTTGAGACTGAACCTAAACAGTATATTAGTAGGCTGTAAAACCAAAACAATGAGCTAAAAGACGGCGTAACTCTCATGAAATAATTTTCTGTGGGATTGTCACTAAAAGAGACACCTTTAAAAAAGGACCTGAAGCACAGGCAAACAGCTAGCCAGGCTCTATCCAAGATTCAACATTACACCTACCAACATTTCTACAGTTCACTAGTAAAAAAGAAACAAGGGACAAGGCACATCAGTGGTATAAGCAAATGCCAACATCAGCATGCTAACGTGCTCACAATGACAATGCTAACTTTTATGATGGTGTAATGTTAACCATGTACACTATCTTTGTTTAGCGTGTTAGCATACTAACATTAGCTAATTAGCAATGAAAACAAAGTATAGATGAGGCTCATGGGAATGTCAAAGTATTGGACAATTTAAAAATGTAAACTGATGACAGTGTTCGATGAAAAGTCAGGAGATTACCAGTGACTACAGTTCATACTATCAACCTTAAATGTCAACTTCATTACTTCTCAATGCATCACAGTGTCTTGTCGTCAAAGTGAGGTTGCCAGATTTGGTACTATCATGCCTGTACAGAGACCAAAACCTCACCAACCGTATCTGGCAACCCACACTGCATAAAAGTCCTGGCGAGAGGGATATATTGCTGTTTGTCCAGATATAGTTCCGACACACAACTTCTGCTAAAATTATAAATCATCATTAAATCATTTTTAAAAATGTACAGATTAAACAAGTAAGATATGAGGTGTAAATTAGTGAGCTTTAGAGGTGTTGGTATTGCAGTGTATTTTTAACTTTGGACAAAGCGAGGCTAGCCCTTTCCAGTGCTTCCAATGTTAACTTAAGCAAACCACATCCTGACTGTAGCTTTGTAAAGACATAAGATTGTTATCGATCTTCTCATCTCACTCTCAGAGAGAAAGCACATTTACATATTAGGCAAATGTTAAATAATTTCTTTAACAGGAGATGACACTCAAATCAAAGCTTCTTAGGTGCATTGCTGTGGATCACACTCCAAGACCTGTCTAATGAAATCTTTTGAGTGCCAACAGATTTTCATGGATTTTTTGCAATTTTAACCTCTGTATTAACAGCTAGAAATTGAACTTGGCCATTTTCAAATGCCATGAAGGTCAATAGGCCTTTTAAGTGACTTTAATATTACTCCTCAGCCTAGAAACTTGCATTGACATTTGAGTGTAAATCTCCATTAAAGAGCAATGCAGATATCAAGCATTGTATGACATATATTTTAATATTCACCCACAAATCAATTCACCATCAATGACTTGGCCATGCACAATGATTGAGTGAGTACCCAGTGTGAATTAAGACTCATGCAGCCCTTCCCCAAGTTCCCATCAAAGTGTCAGACAGTCATACAGAGAGGCAGACATTGTACTGTACCATATTGACTATAGATTTTATCATCATTTTCTCCTCGGCACCCGCCTCGCCTTCTCTTATCTTTACCACTGGTACCTCCATAACTCTGATGGCCTGTAAAAACCAACCAGCAGGAAGTGGATGTCAAACACTGGCATTTGAAAGGACGAGAGCACAAAAAAAGAGGGGAAGGACAGAAGACTGAGAAAGAATGAGAAACAAAGAAATAGTAAAAGAGAAAGCCAGAGACAAATTCATACAAATTAACCCCACATGAAGACAAAGGAGAGGATGGCTGGGTATAGGGATGCAGAAGGAGGAGGCGAGGAAGAGATGGGGCGGGGTCCGTGTCCTTGCGAAGTCTAAAGACAGTGACTTCAAACAAATATCAAGCTTCAGAGGGGGGTAGGCTGGGGAGAAGAAATCTCTGTTAAAAATTAATATAAAAGTTCAAAGCCCTTGGGAGGGAGGAGAAGAGGAGGAAAAGGAGAGGACAGAAAGGGAAGGGGACGCGAAGAAAAGGCGGGGGGGCCTCTTTTTCTGTGGGTTGCATGAGCGCTGGCGGCGGGCGGTCAGGCAGGCAATCGGGAGCGCTCTGATGGAGCTGTCGGCAGATGTCTTTGGATGCGGCTGCGCTGCAGATTGGCAGGGAGAAATAGATGATTTAAGCAGAAAGCCTTCAGATGTGACAGGGCTCAGGAGACCTGGGAAGGAAGTAATTCTAGCAGCACTTAGTCTGCCGCCACGCCTCCAAATCACCTTCACATGGTGCTACTCAAAGACACAAAACTATGCTGCTTACTGGAGCGGACACAAACACGCACTGATAGAAACATAAATATCCCCATGAAAAAGTTTACACATTCGGACAGGATGTTATGCTGTATGTTTCAACAGGCTGATGAGCTAGCTTTTATTGTGTTAAAAAGGTTAAATATTAACCCAGGGTTTTCTTGGTTCTGTAGTGAGCTCCAGTGCTAACTTGTTTCCATCTGCTCACATGTGAAAATAAACAGAAAAAAAATATACAAATGTGGATTTGACATTGATCATGTACTGAGTTAAAAATAAAAGTTGACAATCATAAAAGAACCATGGCGGAGTCTTTGGTCAATCAAAAACCAGTGTTCCTAGATCTGTGAGACAAGTCCACCAAAGGCCGATTTAGAGCTTTGGAGACCGAAGACAGCCTTTGTCTAAATTCTGGGAGTGTCAGAATTGTAGGACCAAAACCCTTCAATGTGACTGCTGCTACGACCCATGTCTACCCACCAACCAATTAGAATAAGACCTGAAATGACACAGTACACAGACAAGCAGAATAAATCTACTGCCAAAATCTTATTTAGCTCATACTCTTTGAAAAAGCATTTCATGTGGCCAACTTTTCCCTGGCCACAACCGGTTTTACACGTTACTCCTCCTCTTCTACACACAATACACACCAAAATGTGCATCCTTGAGATCTAAAAAATGTTAAATGCAATTCCTTCCACAGAAAAGGTTTGCAAAGCCAATTTAAAGTATTTTAATTTGAGAAAAGTTTACATCCATGTTAGTTTGCTAGGAGTCTTCTTCTTTCCTGTCTTTTCTGGTGCATTGCTGCATATGTTGGTGTGTTACCGCCACCTGTTTATCAGGAATGTGTATCACGTCACCCGCGTGCACGCAAAATGGGGACCCACTCTCATCGAAGAACAGCTCCATAGCGTTGCTAGAGAAAACTCAAAAACTCCAAAGGGGATCTTTAAGTAGGCTACAGCTGTTATTTTGATGTGTCAGATAGATATTTTATCAACATTTAAGTAATTATAAGTATCAAATTAGACTCAGAATCAGCAGATACACAATGTTAATGGACTTGGAACATAGACCAAAACTAATAATGCATTCAGGCATCCCTCAACTTGTTAAGTCAAATATTTCAGTGTTTATGCCCAAGGTCTCAAGCTCAATGATAAAACTGGGGCCATGTATGGTCCCCGAGTCCCTGAATATTATGGGCAACTGGTAAATAGTGAACCAGGTTAATGGTAACAACACCCATAGAGTTTTTTTTTCTTTTCTGTAACCCTGTTCTGTAATTTTCATTGGATTAGTTCATGTGATCAATGACCAGCTAAACACAAATGATCTTTGGCTTAGTACAGACAGGCTTGCAGAGATCACATTAACCAGACAAAAGTTTAATTTTAGCCGTCACTGTATTTCTGTCATTTTAGGTAGTTCTTATCACGCTGATGTTCAAGTGTTCATTTTTCTGATGTTTGTTTTTAATTGTTTTTAATTTGTTATTTGATGCTATAAAAAGGGGGTGTCATGTCATGATTGACAACTGTGAGCGTGCTCGCAATTGGTTCAGGCATGTGTATAGAGCGGAACTCGATACTGCGGATCACTACTGCGCAGACTCCAGCGCACTGAGTCCAACCCAAAGTAAACACTGGAACAGCCATTATGGCTTTCTAAATGGACTCACTCACGCCGGTTTGTTGTTATGTGTGAGGCTAACTTCCACTGTGGTTACACTGGCTTTTAACAAAACTCAGTTGTTGCAATGGTGGATATCCCATGGATTATTATGAGGATGATCGTGAGTCATTTGATGGCCGTCCGTATTTATTCAAACTGGAGTACACAGACGATAGCTAAATCAAATGACAGAGAAATATGAAGAATGTAGGTAGAAAAGAAACAGGACCATCCGGAAAGAGAGACCGGTGGCGTTTCTGCGGTAACTGTTCTCCACAGCCGACTGAGGAGGAAAGTTTTGGCTTCAAAGAGTGGGACTTGTTGCTGCCAGACTTGGAAAATCTAGAAGTGTACACAGATGAGAGTGATCACAACAAATTAATTTGCAGCTCTGATCAATTCATACTAGAGACTGTTTCACCTCCCCAAAATCCACTGAAAAAAAGACAGAGGCTGGCTGAACTAAATGCTCAGCTCTTCATACAGTAAGAAAAAGCTATTGCAACATGTAGAAGCAATTTCATGTGAAGGATCACAATATGTGATTAACTGCCCTAGGCAGTTAATGGCCGTTCCAGGTGACTTCTTTCTGTGTTTACTTTTCTTTGAAAAGATTCATGTAAAAAACATGTTTATTTGGAAAGCCGTAGGAGGCTTGTGCTGCTTGCCCCGATATCCAAAAATAAAAACAATGTGACGTCTTAGAGTAGTGTGTGAGTCAATTTGCAGAGCAATAAGCCACAACTGGAGTCTCACTTTATCATCCAGCAGTAGTTGACAGTATGTATCTTGACATTTTATTCTTGCAATTCGGAAACTTGCATGCATGAACCATTGTATCTTGTTTGCTACTACTTCTCTAGCATGAACACACACTAAATGGACAGCGATCCACAGCCTTACACATGTAAACAAACCAACATGCAAACTGAACCGGATGTAGAACCCTAGGCAGTTAATGGCCGTTCCAGGCGGCTTCTGTCTGTGTTTACTTTTGGTCCGACGCAGAGACAAGTCTTTGAAAAGATTCATGTAAAAAACATGTTTATTTGGAAAGTTGTAGGAGGCTTGTGCTGCTTGCCCTGATATGTAGTTGTTTAGCATGAGTCCCTGTTTCCCCAAATCTCCACAACGGAGGTGGCGAGTGCAAAGTTAGCATGACCCATAGAGTCACAATGGCCACATTTTTGGGATATACACTTGAAATAAACTGGAATTTTCCTTTAAAAAAGGTACTATATGTAGCGATTTACATGTATTAATGGCTTTGTGACATAACTTAAAAAATGGCGCATTGCTTGTTCTACTTGTATGTATATCAATCAATTCTCATCCACCATCTTTGTTGGTTACATACTAGAGTGTAAAGGTCACATTTCTATATAGGACACTGCTATTGGCTCCAGTGGATGCAGTTACAGCCAATCGGAGTGTCTCGATTCATTTATAGGTTTCTTGCTAGTAGTCAGCTGTTGTATGCACATATTTACACACAAACACACATACGCGCTGGAACCGACTGTCTGGAACAACATTTCTGGCGGCATTTTGAGGACACAACATCGTTTGATTTAAGTGGTTAACTAGCTAGCCTATATAAGAAAATAGGAAAGGTTTCCTAGTGTGACTCAGTTGTCATGTCTATCCCAGTTTTATTTCTCCCTCGCAGCTGCCAGCTTGAATTTGTGCGCGATGACTTATATCTTGCGAGTGGCAGATGTTTGATTAAAGAGCAAGTAGTATTACTGCCATCTTTCATTCACAGTGAGTGTCATCATGGACAAGAGGAAGGGTGACATTCGTCAGTTCTTTGGGCAGCCTCAGAAAAGAAAAGTAAGTTGAAAGCAGTGGGAAAATGAGTACATTAGACTACCAGTCAGATGATAGAAGTAAGAGATGAGTCAATGTTTGATATAATAATAAATGGTTAATAACCCTTATTAATTAATAACCCGTATTTTGTGAACTGTGTTAAACAGATGTAGCTTCTTAATTTTGCTCTAAAAATGCAACAGATTGATGCATTTAACTTTAAAATTTTAAACATTTTCTTGAAGGGGGGCATGCTCTAAAAGCTCTACTGACCTATCAATAAACTAAGCTAGTAATGTTATGTTGTTTGCTATGAAAATGGAGGACACTAGCAAGCAAAGCCATCCTGAGCGGACAATCATGACACCAAAGCATCTGAAAAGCAGTGTATGGAAGTATTTTGGGGTCTATCTACACCATAGATGGAAAAGACACTAACAAAGATAGGGCTGTTTGTCGACTTAGTAGCTGTGAGGCAGCGAAGGCACCAAAGACAACAACACAAGTGTACAACCTCGTCTGACGGCCTACTATTCGGCACACTCAGCTTCCACAGGCCCCTTGCCAGAAGCTCATAAAATTGCCATCACCCACAAGATTTATTCGAATTCATTCAAACAAATAGTGTCATTTCAAATTTTTGGAAAAATTGACATCCCTATATAGATAATGTGTTTCTTCAACATTAAAAACAGTTTCTAGTAGAGACTCAAAATAAAAAAGAAAAATAACCTGGAAATGTGCGTAGTATGTTCCCTTAAAGCCAGCATGAACAAGAAGTCCTGAAAGTGCTCAGACAAATGGAAATTTTAACATCTATACTGGGCAACTCCATCTACTGATGAAGACTGTGTGATTCGATTGAAAGCTCTAGAACAGCTACTAGTGGGCCTTGTGGTTAGATTGTTGTGTCAAACGCCAAATTGTTTCTTTTGGAGTACAGAAATGGAATTAACGTTCTCCCACGACTAGACAATAGACGCCAACCAAGACACAGATTTCTATTTTCATAGTACTGTATTTGGTGTCCTGCCCATAATTTGATCAATTAATCTCCTTATTCATCGGATTCCCTTCCTGTCAAATATTAAAAGAAAACTTGGTGAGATAATTTTCTTCTGCCCCTCACTTGTTAAGCGCACACAAACACTTCATGAAAAGCCCTCTAATAGGGTTGTGCGATATGGCCAAAAATGTTATCACAATTTTTTTCCCCATATCAGTCTATATCGATAATTATCACGATAAATGTCAAATCATGAAACCAGGTGGTTAATTGTGGTTTTAAACTATTCGTTATTGTCAGAACATGACAAACACTTGCCAAACAGCGGAACATTTCACAAATATGAGGTACTGTAATTCTACAGTAATCCTGCGACGTGATTGGCTCTTTTAATCCTGGCTTCTGATTGGCTCTTTTATTCCCGTGACGCAACTGCTTCTTTTAATCCTGCAACATGATTGGCTCTTTTAATCTTGCGGCCTGATTGGCTCTTTTATTCCTGGCTTCTGACTGGCTCTTCTTCTTCTCCTTCTTCTTGTTTAATGGCAGGTGGAAACTAGCGATTAAGGTGCATTAGTTTTCCCCTATCCTGGTGTATGGGTGGTTTAATAATATTGAACATTTGTTATGTTATTTGTTTGTTATTTATATTGAGGAAAATTATATTGCGATAATTATCGTTATCGCTTTATCGCCCAGCCCTACCCTCTAAGATAGTGAAGTTGAACTGATAATCTCCGTTTGGCTGATATCGTAGTCAGGGAAGGAGTATGGTTAGGATGTAAACACACCAGCCATAGCCAGAAGCTGTTAACAAAAATCACAAGTCACTCATTTCTATGCAGAAGCTACACTTTAATACTGTAGGTTGTGAAGGCTCTGCAGGCTGCCAAATTTTACACCCAGACCCCTGTATTAGCATGCCTTATCTTCACAGACAGGCAGGAGTGTGTGTGTGTGTGTGTGTGTGTGTGTGTGTGTGTGTGTGTGTGTGTGTGTGTGTGTGTGTCAGAGAGAGTGGAGGAAATTGTGCGCTCTTCTCCCTTAAATAAACTCACTCTACTGCCTACCATTTCACGCTGTAAATAGTTTTATGCTCTCTATGATCTTTTCACATCTAAGTTATTGTGTAACTTCTTGGTCACAAGCAGCATCTACAATAAAGCCTTTTATGATGACATACAATCGAGCAATGCAAATGTTGGACAGGAAGCCGATAAGATCACATCATTGACGTGTTCTTAAGACAATAAAATTTGTTATGTTTTGATCATTTTCTTAAATTTGCTAATCTTAAACTCATTTATAAATACAGCTACATAACCAGTCTTCCCAGGTGCTCAGTGACCTTGGGGTTCCACTCAGAGCTTCAGGCTCAGTAACACGTGGAGAATCCAGCGGGAACTGTAAGGTGCCCTTATGTAAATCATGAACTGAACAAACAGTTTTTTTCTGTTCGGGGGATCAACATATGGAATTCCTTACCTAGAGAACTCAAACTGGATGCTGACTGGGATCATTTTAAACTCAAACCCAAACTTTTTGAAGAGGGATCAGTCATGTAGTCATGAATGATCTGGTACTTCTTGTTTCATGGTGCAGTATTGTATTAGTTTGTCTTATACTGTTTTGTCTGTATTTTTCTTGTTGAGTTTTGTGTTTATAACCTATTGCTGAGTTTGTGTTTTGTTCCGTCTCTTGTGTATTTGTTGTTGAGTTTTATGTATTTTCAAGGCCCATCTTGGGACGGGCATTGCAAATCAGCTTAGGCTATAAATGCTGTGGTGTGTGGCATTTGTTTATGCTACATACTTCTCCCTATACAAATAAATGTTACTGATATAATGTTACTAAATCAAGAAATAAAGCTGTTTCTTTTGTAAGCTAAACAAGTCTCCAAATGCAGAAATTTAAGTCTAATAGCTATTAACAGAGCCACTCACAGAGGTATGCCTCTTTGCATGCAGCAACTTTAAAAACACCAAAATACGATATGCTAACAACTGAAGATGTTGAACCAAACACAACCCAATCACTTCTGCCTTTCCCGAGACATTTGACTGTGACTGGGTCTGGTATCAGTGAAGTGTACCTACTTATACAGTATACAGCCCGCTTTAGGTCTCTTGGCAACAGACTTATGGTAACAAGAAATTACTTTTAATAAATTAAAAAGTAGCTATAATATCTGTGTGGAATTATTTTAAATTGGAAATTGAAAGAAGCCCAATAGTCACTGGTTATATAATTAATACCAATGATTTATGGGGCAGCAGTGATGGTTACTTAACCCAATAAGGTAAAGGTTTTGTGATTTTCAAATTATTTTCATAATCAATTAATCTGCAAAAGATTTTCTCAATGAATGGTTTGGTCTATAAAATATCAGAAAAAAAGTAAAAAGTGCCCATCACAATTTCAAAAAGCCAGAGGTGCTGCAATCAAATGTTGTGTTTTGTCTGACCAATTCTCCAAAACCCTGAACAGTCAAAATTTCAGGGAAACTCTGGCAAATTTAACAAACAATGAACACTGGCAAAAAGTTCACATCTACTGACTGTTTTAACCCAGAAGCATCAGTATCGTCCTTCAAAACCAAGTTTCAGTGTCCTACTTGTCAAACCGAGAACAGCAGTGATGTTGACCAGCTCAGCCCGTAGAGGCCTGCCACCCTAATAGAAGCCAGTGGACCTTAAGGATTAATAGTAGAATGATGTACCTGCAGTGCTTTGACTAGCGCTCCATTTCTGCCTGCTTCTCCCACCAGAACAACCCTTGTCTCCACTTTTGGCAGCATATCTGAGAGATGGAGAGCAACAGAGAGACAAGAGTGAACAAGGGGGAATGGAAAGGGGAATGAGACACACGCGCGCACACACACACACACACACACACACACACACACACACACACACACACACACACACACACACACAAAGAAGAACTGGGACAGAGTCAGATCAAGGAGTAGGTCGCCTCTGGGAGGTAATTGTAGTTTTTCCTCATTCTGACTGACAGTCAGGGGTTACAGCCAGACAATACACCTATATCACTGATTATTACCTATATCTCTCATTGTATTTGGAAACAGCATGTTAGCAACTGTTACCAGCCTATTAAAACACCTTTAAACTTTACAAATAAATGATTACAGAGACAGTGAACCATTTTAGACTCATTATAGTGAGCATTACAGTTTTTCTCAGTCGCTTTGGTACATTTCACAGATCAGACTTGAAATCCACAAAACTACTTGTTTAACCTCAACCTTGTTCAATTTCTCATTATTTTGAACAAATTGCAAATGCTTTGGCACATTCATGCAAATGATTATGTAGAATTGTCTGCTGTTTATTACATTATCAAGTGCTTATGTCATTGTGATCAAAATGTATTATACTGGTTCTCAGTTGAATAGTCTTACCCCCCAAAACATCTAGGCATAAGTTATTGCATAAATCATTACTTACACTTACTTTTCTATACATTTCTATTAGATGTTTTCTGTAAATGTGTCCTGAATTGCTCTCAGGTGAATCTTGACGTTCACTAATAAAGGGGAATGTGTGAAGCGTTAGATTAACCAATGATCAACCAGTTCTCTAAAATAGCTCAGAAGTGCATTTGTGGCCCGACAGACAGGAAAGTCAGGACGTGTAGAAAGACTGCACTATAATTCCCCATACACCGCTGCATGTACAGTTCTGTCTAAGGGGTGTTTGCTATGTTTACATTTCCAATTTTGTATTTTCCTCCTTTGTGCTATGCAGTGCTGTAAAAAGTATTTTCTTCTTTTCTGTATCACTATGACATACAGAAAGGACATAAATGTGAATCCTGTCTTATCTCATGCAATCAATCTTCCACATACAGTAATGTGTAACTTTGTACTGTTGAAATTGATATATGCCATTTAGAAAACGTGCAGCCTTGTGCCTTTTCATTCATTGTCATCCAAACCTTAGCCATTGCAAATGTCAATGATGATTCCAGAAATGTACCAAAGCGACAGAGGAAAAACTGTATGGGAGGGAAGCAAAAATATAAAATACCCCTAAAATTAACTCTGTTGCCAGTTTATTAGAAGGGTTTGATTCAGAGCCCCAGACCTCACTGCAGCCAGCTGCCCCCCATAAAATCAAGTGAAAAATCAATTATGTTTGCAGGCTTTCATAGTTAGAGCTGTACTCAATTAACATTAAAAAAGGTATAATATGTAACATTTCCGCATTAAAATGTCTAAAAATGACTAGAACTATGTTATATATTTTGTTAAGTTGTGTACTTACATTATCCCAAATGCTTCCAATAATGCTCAAACCAGAGAAATCTGAAATTTTATTCAAGGTAACGGTCCATTTCATTTTGTCGCCTGTCAATGGCATCATATGCCCTTTACCCTTTACCCCCTCTGGTTGCTATAACTTCCGTGCAAACATGGGATACGTCAGGGTGAGAAAGGAAGGAATACAATGTCACAGAATTAAACTCTGTAATACAGCATTTTTTCTGCCACACAGCATATTTTTTTCATTAATTGCATGTTTTGCAACACAGTAATCCAGTAGAGACCTAATTTATTGATATGATATTTCAATATCGATCTAGCTTTCTACTTATGTGCTACTATGACAAGTGGCTCATGCCAGCCACAAAGATAATGCGTATGGTAACATTATAACATTACAACATTCAACATGCTCATAAAGTTATTTTTAGTATGATTGTTTTTCCCACGGATAACAGCGTGTGTGTTTGTGCTTGTGGTACTGGACGAGCCCAGTGAGGCATAGACTGTAGCTGTGTCTCAATTCAGGGGTCACATCCTTCGAAGCCTGCATTTGAAGACCGAATACATCACAGTGGCGCGACAAGGCTGTCCCAATTCATTGTGGGCAAGAGAATATGCCGTCCCCAAATGTACCGTCAACAGCGGCTGAGTAGGATTATACTTTTAAATTTGTATTGGGTTTCAACTCACTTGAATAGCTAACGATACAAATGTTAAAAAAGCAAGGAGCCTTAAAAACCTCAAACCTCAACTGCAGCTCTAAAGGTTGGTAGGCGACAGGAGCAGCACTTCATGACCCTGGTGACGCAAATAGGAAATCCACCGTAGACCAGATCGTCTCATTTAACAACACTAGGTTTGGCCTTCCTTAGAAGGATGCGGCCCATGAATTGAGACACAGCCTATATGCTGCTTCACCCGTATCCCACTAGCAACCTATACGAAATAGAATGTTAGTTACGTACTGTAACTCCAGATTCTATGAGTATAGGCGCAGTCCTCTAAGCTGTGGGCCACACAGGTTGCTTAAATAGCTGGAGAAAAAGCTGTTTTTGGGATCCGATTGTCCTGTCTCAGTGCAATTTAGACACAAGCTGAGATCGAGGTGAGTGTGAACTAAAGTTTTTTCAGTGCTATAATATTCATATCTATACAACCAATGTGTTTGATTAAAATGTTTACTAGAGCACAAAATTGTTTACAAGAGCACAAAGTTCTTTATATCTCTAGCCTCTTAATTTTGCTCTCAAAGCGTACCAGATTGATGCAGCATGCCCCGGACCCCTCTAGAGCAGTCTTTCCCGTTTTTATTGGGTATTGGTGAGTAAAATGCATAACAATGCTATGATATGTGAATTCATACACTGGTCTGTTCAGCTCAAATGTACTATGCACATACTCATAGAACTGGAGTTACTTCCAGTAATTACTTTGTTTTTGCTACGCTGGTCTGTTCAGCTGAGATAGTGTGTGTGGGGCTGTTTACCCCTCATCCCGCGAACCTGGACCTGAAACGTGTTCGTGCTCTCTGACTAAAGTAACATTTAGTGTTAGCTGCGATTGCTGACGTTATCTTGCTAGCCACAATTGACTCGCGGGCTCATACCTAATGTGGATTAGGCAGCAAAGTGCATTTATTCAACATTGTTTTGACGGTGGAAGAGTCAGTAATGTGTGTGTTACGTTTGTATTAACCTAGTTAGTGTTTATGTGTGTCAGTTTCCATGCCTGCCAAATGTAAGACATTTCGTGTGTGTGTGTGTGTGTATGACTAATGTGGTGGTGACAAGTGAGAGTGGTGATTTTTAATGATAATATCCTCTCTGTCATCTACCTCTCTGTCTCATTCAAGGCATTTTTGTACGTTTTGGTCCTGGGGAGAAACCAAATTTCACTTTTGGGTCTCGAGCTAAAAAGGTTTGGGGGTTCAAGGTCCACCCACCACAGTCTCACAAAATCCTGTGGGAAACACTGTGCAAACTACAAACTACAGCCCACAGCCAAAATGACTAAGAAGTTGAAAATGATTTCAACAAAAAACTAATACAGGGTTGTTGTATTAAATTGCAGTAGTTTTAGCTTGGTGTACCTAATAAACTGGCAACTGAGTTTGTGCAGGAACAAAAATTGAGGATTAGTTTACAGTGCCAATTCCTTTTTTCAGGTTTTACTGCTCTGTTTTCCACAGCATTTTAGAATCTGTAACTTCGCTGTGTTTGACTTTCTGTTAAAGTAATAGCTTTTTGGCTTGCACACATACAGGGAAATCCTGATTTTTACACACTATTGGGTATTATCTACACTGAAAGTGAAGGTTGCAAATGGTGTATCTGCAGGTTTTTCTTTCTTTTTTTTTTTTTTACACCAGCAGCAGTTTGTTTTAGGTATGTAGAGATATTGAGAAAGGAGGAGTAGGAAGAGAAGAAAAAATGGTGACCCCTGCAGACTGACCTTCCCCGTCTTCACATGCCATGCCCAGAAATACATGGTCCTTGGTTGTTTCGGCTATCCTCGAATCATAGACTGAAGAATCCACCAGCAGACTCCGAGCGGTCCCTAAAGTCACTATGCTGCTGTCAGCCATGGCAGGAACTTAAGGAGGCAACAAACTGTCCAAACTATCAAAAGTTACAGGGAATGAACAACGAGAGACACAGAGGGAGAACACAGCATGCACAGAGGAGAGAGAAAGTATAGCAACAAGGAAGAAAAGGAGAAGGGTGACAACTGTCAAACTACAGGCAAGAGACACAACTTGGCATGACTTCAAACACAAGTACTGCCAAAGTCTGACAATTCAACTGGAGAGAAAGCAACATATTTGAGGACTGTAATAACTTTAGTAAACCTAGACATAGTGGATAAAAAGTTTGTACTGAAACCTTTATACTGAAATTTGTTTGGTTGTTTACATAACAGCAGCCATACAACAGCCTCTACCGAGCTTAATGAAAAGTACATGTCAATCCACGATACGTTGTTTAAGTACAGTAAATCTCAGTGTTGACAAAAACAAAACAGGAACATTAATGGTTATGGATAAAACTGAGGACAAAAAGTACCATCGTTCAAACGTCAAACAAGCAACACACTAATGAGGTTATGGATATCAAAAAACGTAACGTTACTTTTCTTTCGTATACTATAATGGGAAAATGCCTTAAATCTTTAGGCCAACAGTAGACTTAACTTAAAGGATATATCCAGCTTTATTTTAAGGCTAACCCAGTTAACGTTAGCTGCTTTCACCACGGCACCAAATTCTCTTTGCTTAACGTCACCAGAGGTTCGCTAACGTTAAGTGCTTAAATAACGTTAGCTAATATGGTGCGTTTCCAACAGAGCAATAAAAAAATTGAAAGTAAACCAAACTTACCGACTGTTTCGGTGGCTGGTACCTTAGATAAAAGAACAACAGAATGGGGAGCTGGCGCAGCTAAGCTGGCTACGGAACCAGTCAAATTCAATCAGCTCTCTAGCTAAATTAGCTATCTACCGAGCTAGTAAGGTATGTCATCAATCCAATGAAGAATTCCTGGGAATCCCTCTTCAACAAATCTGTAACATCTCTCCGTTAAATCTCAAGTCTGGTATCAATGCATGTTCTCATTTAAGCGTGAAAATAGTCAAAACTGTCGAAATGTGGCTTCTTTCGTTTGTTGACGCCTAACTACTTCATAGTAGTCCTGAGAAGATCTCAGCCTGTTACAGCTCAATTCAAAAAGCAAGGCAAACAACGGGGCCGCGAGCTGATTGGGCAAAAGCGACGGAAAGCCAGCGGCTTCCGTCCGGCGAGGCCACTGATTGGTCCGTTCATTCAAATCACGATGACGACGATGACAGCATTGCGTGTGCGGTGTGATGCCCATAGACAAAAATAGGAAAGCTATCAAAATCCTAAATATATGTACTCTGTATAACATTTTTTATGAGCTGTTTTATGATCTCTCTCAGTGTTCCGATCCCCTGGCGTTGTTTGTTTATGATTTCTATGTTCTCTATGTTGTTTGCTAATAAAAACAAAACAAAAAAAAAGTTCTGCCCGTACACTGTATGGCGCTGCCCAGACCTGCAACCTTCAGGTACTGTCGGAAATATTTTATTACTTTACGTGATGGAAAAACAACAATTGATCACGCTTTCACATAATGCCAGAAACTACAGTGAAACTAGAAACAACCGTATTTATAACCAAAGCTTTCATACTGAGATTTGAGGCACATACATGAATATTCACTGTCAGGGTGGTATTTAGCGCTGATGCTGGTGACTGATGGATAGCTAGTTTGAGTGGGAGGTTGCTGAGGCCTTTACTACAAAGCAGGATTTGGGCTTAGCGAGGTAACTTCAGGTTTAACCCTGGGTTTTCTGGGTCTTCTTCCATACAGTCTATGGTTACGATGGTGGTTCACTTCTTACTGGGGTACATCGCCATGGTAACATATGCTGCATGCATAACCCATATATATAAAACAGTTTAACGCTTATGGTTTAACAGTTGTTTTATATCTATGGCCTATGGTCTGTTCGAGATAACAGACCAACGTGTATAAAAGCACCGCCTACTGACCAGTGAATTCTCTTCACCATTTGTAGAAGATCCTGGGAAGCTTGGTGGGCGGATCATGGGGTGTGGGGTAGTGATGTGTCGATCATGAGCGTATCGTTCATTTGAACTACTCTTTGATATTAACTAGTCGTCTCAGAGAGTAATTTGCTCATTTTGGCCGCGCCTGCACATGCGCAACAATAATAATGTGTAAAATTTCGTTTTTCTCATGTGACAGCTACATAGGTATTGGTAATTCACCACTGGACTGGGTCTTGGTCTTCAAGTCTTTCGTTCATTTTACAGGTGTCAGCTACACAGGCTCAGTATTGGACAGAAATGAGTCGTCGTCGTCGTTGCATGTAAGCATATAAGAATAGGCTCGTTCGAGATGAACTGCGCCTCGCTTGGGAAGTGGACGAGATCAGGCGGGAGCAGCAGGGGGCGCTGACAAAAAGCTGCAGTCAAGTCGGACAGAGTCCAGCAGCCTTCAAAGAATATACAGGAAGTCACAGAAATGTTCATATCCTGTTAAATCCATCTGTAGTCTACCTGTAGTTTGCAAACCACGGCTAGCTATGGCTGAAGAAATCACGTATGCGTTCTTGATCACTGATGAAGTTGAAGCAGAAGAGATGATTTTCCATGAAGATGGACATGAATGGAGAAGGTAATTTGTTTTATCTAAATATTTCAAATAAACCAGAGCATATGGCCACAATTACTGTTCATTTAGTCTAGTGCTTTGTATTTTTCCCATCCACTAAAAACCACGTATCTCCATGTTTGATGATTCTCAAGTTATCAGGTAATTAGAAATTCTCCTACATCTTAGGGAAATTAAGACACTCAAAAACCAATTGAATAATCTAGGAATTTTGTTGTCACGAAATTTAAAACAAGGTTGTATTTTTATTATTTCACATAAAGTTGTGGAGATACATGGTTTTCATTGGTCAGCAGCGATATTTATTCAATAACTGCTCCCTACAAGCCCAATGAGTTCTTTAGAATTCTGTATATAATCATCTTCGTTGTTCCTCTCTTAGGTTGGTTCCAAAAATACCGCATTTTATTGAGGAGGTTGTCCCTTTATACAGTGTCACTGACTTCAAAAGTCATTTCAGACTATCAAGAGGACAAGTGGAGGCAGGCTTATCTAAAGCATTTCAAGGCCAAAGTATTATCACTGATATTTGCATTTGATAATTTTCTCTTCTTTGCTAACTAGGACATTATGACCACATTGGGACCTTTCCACACAAACAGACAGAAAACCAAACTACCAGTGCCTAAAAGTGTTCTCGCCTGTCTGTGGACTCTATCTAACCAGGAGTCATATAGGGGTGTGGCAGACAGATTCAACATCTCAAAATCTACATTGTCAACACATCTGCATCACTTTAGTTCCTTGGTCAATACACATTTCATGGCCTACAGGGGAAGCACTTTACACAGTTACAGTTTCAAACAGCCGGATTCCCAAATACAGTCTGTGCTGTCGATGGATGTCACATTCCCATTGTAAAACCACAATGCAACAATCCTATAGCCTATTATAACAGAAGACAATTCTGTTCCATTATCCTCACCGGATTCTGTGACAGTGAACGGCACTTCTGCCATGTAAATGTAGGTCACCCTGGAAGCTGGCATGATTCGAGAGCATTTTGCAACACAGATGTTGCTCGGCTACTAGAAGAAGATCCCCAGGCCCTGATCCCAGAGGGAATGCACATTATCGGCGATTCAGTTTATCTTCTGTCGCAACCAGTGATGAAACCCTACAGGGATAATGGGCACCTAACTGTGAGGCAGAAGCGCTTCAACAAAAAGCTTAATGCAGCGCGTGTGGTCATTGAGCATGCTTTTGGCATCCTGAAATCAAAGTTCAGGAGGCTCAAGTGTCTGCACATGAAAAAAGTGCAGAATATCAGTGCAACAGTCACTGCATGTTGCATTCTTTACAACATTTGTTTAGATTCAGGTGACCAACTTGATGAAGATGACAGGGTCTTCATCAACTCAGAGATGACATTATTGATGATCCACACCCACCACATCCCAACAACTAAGATGCATCTCATTATAGAGACCTGGTTTGTGCCCACATTTAAGGATCAGACATTTCTTCACTCTCATACCCTTTTCGTTACATTTTTCCTCTTTTCTTTACACGTTTTTGTGAGCTGGTGTGCACTATGCCACAGGGTGATGTGAGGCAGCTCAGGTCAAATGCTAAATTTATCATGGAAATCAAATTACTACTACCACCTTGTAATATTTGATAAGGCTCTAAGGTATTAAGTTAATTACCTTTTGATTGAATTGCCTCTACATCATCAAGACCTCTGCTGTGCCTCCAAGTGGCAGCTCATGGTAACTGGGTGGTAAGAACCCAGGCAAAATCAGCAGGGGATCTCGGAGTATCAGTGGTCCCCAGAGGCAGTCATTTCACGTTTGTGAATGTGAACCAACCAACCACTGCTCCTTCTGTGGAGTTTCAGTTTCTTGATGCAATATATCCAAAACACAGACACACAAATATCATTAACATTTTTATTTTGTGTTGCTTTCTTTTAGGAGCTCGATAATTTGTTGTTGCGGTTTTCCAATATCCTTTAATTGGGTTATTTGACCCATGCATGTAATCATCTTTTTTTCAAATCCTCTTCTTCTTCTGTCCTTTAACCTCCTCCACCTTGCCAATTCCGGCCTCACCAGTGACTCCAATGCAACCGTCCTCCGCTCAGCATGGGATTGGTACGTGTCCTGAAATGATGGCTGGCTGTTGCTTTTGGTCCAGTTGCTTGTGTGTTGACCGGGCTGCAATCTTCAGATTGACATGGTTTATCCATAGTTGAATTCTCAGTGAGTCCAGGCTCTGATGGAGTTTGAATAGGGAAGAGTGGTGTAGAAATAATGGTTCCTGGTGGTGCACTCCCCACCCCGGAGCCACCAAATATTTCATCCATTTGCTGTAAAAGGACACAGGTACAATCAGAGAGGTAAAAAGCGATATTTTCTCTCTCGTTTGCTGTGATAATTTCCCCCCTTCACCAGTGTTGCAATTATGAGGCACTGATGAAGCCCCGTAGTTAAATTGTGGATGGCAAAATACTGAACAGGACAAATGGAAGATTGATACTCCTCAGAAAGTCCCATTAACATTTAAGATGTATATACAGAGCAAGCACTTACCGAGTAATATTCCCAGATGATTTTGCCTTCTTCTGTTGCCCGAGATCTGTCTTTGGCTCTTTTGTATGTGGTTAGCATGTTCCCCAGTTTTTTCCTTATTTTGTCATTTGTGAATCTGTATCCTTTAGCAATGAAGGCTTGTTCTGGGCTGGGCTGGGGAATAGGAGTGGGGCACCGGGTGAATGTTGGAGGTTGAGGGGTGGGGAAGACAGGAGGCTGGGTGACAATACTGCTACAAATCTGCTGCATTGCCTTGTGTGGATTTACTGCAGAGAAAGAAGGCCAGACAATTGAAAAGAATTACCCATATGCATTTAAATATTCACGCTTAGCATAATAAAAAGAGAATTCACCTTGATTGTGTCCTGCAGCTCTTACTTGTGCCAGTATATCAGCAGCATTCTTGTTATCTGGAAAAACAGATCAGGTTTAATAATTGACATCCAAATTTATAATGGTATTAAGGTATCATACTTTTCTTTCTTACTCACCATTTGTCAGTCTTTGAGCAGTTTCTCTGCTCACTTGTAATTTGATCTCTCCTTTGTTGTCTCTCAAGGTAACCATCACTTGATCCATATTGTTTCTGGTCAAAACCAGGTTCTGCAGGTTCCTTATATACCCAACTGCCTCACACGACATTACCCCACACCTGTTTGAAATGGAGCAGGTCTTTTGTGTGGGAACCCATTACTATTGACAACAGATTGTGCCCATCACAGTGATTGCTGTTGTGTGTTTTCATGATTTTGCTGATGATGTTGTTCATGTATTTCTGATGCTTTACTGCAATTGTCCAATAAATGACCGATACAATTATCAGAAGGGAACTTTGACTCAGTGTGAATTATTTTTCTTCAGCAGTTGCTGTTACATGATATGTAGCCAGAGAATAATGGCTACTTTGCACATAAGTTCCACTGTATTCATCATCTTAATGGGCATATGAGATGTGGTTTGTGATATTGAATATTTCATCTTATAAATGTAACAAATAGAAAAGCAAGCTTTGTACCAATGAATTGATGATACTTTTAAGGTTCAAGGTTTTGAGGTCATACAAAGTGGATTTTTCCTAAACAATAAATCTAAGAGAGAGATATAGGGACCACTAGTCATCAAGGCTGTTGACAGGTCCCAATCAGAACGGGCCACGTCACAAGCCCCGCCCCCTCGGAAGTCCCGCCTCATCCAATCAAATCACGGTATTTGTCACCGGAAGTCCCGCCCCATGCATTTTAAAAAAAAATTGTTTTTTGGGCCCCTCCTTTTGCTCCTCCTCTCGTCCGTCCCCCCTTCTTAGCTCCTATATTAACCCTTGTTTAACTGCTTAGTTTAAAACAGATTCGGTCTTGTTGGAGTGAAGGAGAGATAGAAACAAACAAACATGGAAGACTCTAAAACATCTAAGACAGGACCCGCTGTGGCGCTCATTAGTGAGACGCCCGTCACAATCTATCAAGAATTAGCCTCACTAACGGATGCTCCGAAGAAACGCATCGTCTATTTGAGTAGAACTCAGGTGCCTCCACCCGAGTCTCTGCAAGAAGACTGGTCTTTAGAACCCTACGGTCTACGCGGAGTCTGGGGCTACGTGTTCAAGTACGAAACTGGTGATCTTTGTTTTTACCAGCTGGATGAAGGTGAAACGTTGGAGCCTGTGACTGCCATAGCACCGCTGACTTCCAACGACTGGGGAGTGCTGAAACTGGTGATGCATCATCTCCAAGGGAGTAAGGAGACGACGGATGAAGAGCAAACCCTCTCTACACCTGCTAAACGAGTAAGATTGGAATCTTTCGACGTGGAGGACGAAGAAGCTCAGAGAAAAATTATTACCTGCGCTGTATGGCAGACGAAAACTTCACCCTCTGGTCGATGGTTCTTCCGTGTCAGCCTCCGCAAGTCCGGGGAAATGGAAGCTGTAGAGCATTTCGTCTTGGAGTGTTTTAATTCTGATTGTGGGGTATTTCGGACATTGTTAGACCTGCCGGTCGCTGCTTGGTCTGAAAAGATGGAAGAAGAAGCTGAAAGATTCACCTCTCTTTTTCACAGCTGTCGCACCTGGAGGGACGCTCTAGTCACAAAGAAAGCTATGATCTTTTAGACCACGCCTCCACCACGCCTCTACAACCTTAACCACGCCTCCACAGCCCCAACTACGTAATATCAGGAGTACCCGTTGGGGACACAGTCAACCCTCGACCGACAGAAACAACCCGACACAATCAGACATCGAGCAACAGGAGAAAAAGATGGAGAGCACCAGATGGAACCTGAGTCAGACCAGTCTAACAACCTTTTGGGAGCGAGAACCTTCGCCGGACCCCCGTCCGTCGATTGACTCTTCTGACGATGAAGGGCTGACTTGTGTTTGTCCCAAGCCCATTCGTCTGAGGATGGTGAAGAAGCCTCCGACAGAGCCTTCTCTGAACCCACCCTCTCCGGATAAGCACGACTTACCCGACGCTTCCTCCGACTCGGATGAAACTGACATCGAATTTGAGGAGTCCCAAGCGCCTGACTCTCCCATACCCCCGCCGACGCCTCCTCCCTCTCCTGCATCTCCTCAGGGAGAAGCAGCCCCCGAGTAAGATGAAGTCGAGGGGTGGGTGTCCTCCGGGTTCATCAACGTTGTAAAAACCGCCGTGCTCCATCTGCTCAACATTACTCTGGGTAACTACCGGAAAGACGCCTGCCACGGCTGTCTGACCAACCACCCCAGCCAGAGACAACACGAGTGTTTGGAAATACTCGAGGATGATTTTTACTCGACCAACTTTTACCGGCTGATGCAAAGACTCTGGACCCCCCGATTCATTCCTACCATTCAGTGTCTGCTACACATGCGCAACATCCAAACGGACGAGGTCAGAGTCAAAACAGTTGCAGAGACGCTTTTACATGAACTGAAATCAACGAGGAAGATCTACGAAGCTATCCACGACATGTACGACAACCTGATCGGGGAGGATGTTGTAAAAATAGGTCAGCTTCGAGTGATGAAGGACTGTTGGGACAAAGATCAATAAAATGGGTAATTACTGGATAAAACTT